>OY723394.1:12847941-12940441 GCA_963210295.1 Ophion ellenae
GGAAGTAGATAACGCAATACCTCAGGTAATGCCAAATATCAGGTAAAGACATATACATTGCTGTAACAGTCTTGATCGATCAAGAATGATCGTCGGATTGAAGGAATGGGGTATCTTATTTTAGTCTACGCGAGGAGAATAAGCGGAGAGCAAGAGATAGAGAGAAAGAGATGTAGAGATGAAGTCGTTGAACTCCAAAATCTCTATATTCGGTCCATATTCGGCTCAGAGTTCATTGACCCTACTGCATGCTATTGATTTCCTTCTTCTTAGATATTTCGACGAGCATCAATGTCTAAAGAAATTCACCCTCTTCGATAATCATTTACTCATTACAGTACATCATTTTCGTTTATTCCTCTACATTTATTTCACTAAATGATCACATTTATTGTTCAATCTTCGTATGATTATTTCTCCAGCGAATCAACTTCCTATTTATCTTTCTTCGATAGACAATTATAAAATTGAGCATCGCATGTTTCATTTGCCACAATAAAGACAGCACTGTTCAGTACCACATTCATAAATTACTCGGAAGCTTCCTAATTATGAAAATGTTATTATCATTGTAAACCATAATATCATCTACATGCTATCATTTCGCAATATTATTTTGTTTCTCATGCTGCGGTTATTCAGGTGACAAAATTAGATCCATATCGAATGATTGAGGGGTGGACGGAGCATGCGACTGGGACGAAATGTCGTACGAATTTTATCAAGAATGTTGTCAGACGTGTTTAAATCGCGTGAATATCCTTAAGGCGTACACACACACACACACACACACACACACACACACACACAAACGCGCGCGCACGCGCACATATATATATACACAAAACCATGTAGGACATTTCGGGCTGATGTACGATAGTAATAGAGGGGGCTAAGGTACTGGATAATTAATTCAGTGGTGAAAAATGTATGGTACCCGATTTGCCGCACGGAACGAGAGAAAAATATGGGAAAAGCAATAGACTGACCCAGGTAGGAATTGACGATGAAAAAAGGGCTCGCCAAGCTCTGAAACAAGGCTCACATTTGTTAATTCAGGCTGAGCACCAGCCTGATTTCAGGCCTCGCTGAACCTCTGAATGATAACGCGGTTTCAGGCTCTTGCCTGTACTAAGCCTGAAACGACGAAACAGCAAGGTTCAAAACGAGCCTTAATGAAGTCTTCACGAGCATTTATGACCAAGCTTATCCCGAACTCTTCTCGAGGCTCTCTATGAGGCCTGTTTTTAGTTTTCTATATTCTACATTGGGGTACATTTAATAAATTTGTAAAGAATCCATTTTATTTATTATATATATTTATTATTCATTATATTATTTGTTATAAAATATATATAAAAAATATTTTAAACACAATACTTTATTTTATTTATTGTTTATGGGACACGTAATACACAGAGTGTACGCAAACTCCAGAGAGTGAGTATATACGAAATCTGTGTGTGACGAGAAAAAATCTTTTTTGTGTACCTTATAAATATCGATAAGAGAATATGTTTAAATGTTCTGAGCTGCCTCCTTCGCTTTCGTTTTTCGTGCTTCCGCACCCGACAAATTTATTGCTAATTTTTTTTCATACTAATACAGAAAAAATATTATTTAAAATTTATTTTATTTTATCACAACCTGAAACAAGCCTACATCTAGCCTTGATTTTTTAGCCTTAAAATTCACTGGCTGAATAAAGCTTGAAATAACCCTGAGTTTAGGCTAAGCAGCCAGTCTTGGTTTCAGGCTGCTCCAAACGATGCAATCAAACCTGGCCCAATGAGGTCTGTTTCACTCAGGCTCGGTGAAACAAGGCTCGCACAAGTTTGTTTCCATCGTCAGCCTTTTGATTCCCTACCTGGGAGTGAGTGAGAGTGAGAGAGAGCGAGAGAAAGAGAGAGAGGGAGAAACAGAGCCGGAAGTACGCGAGTATGGAAACTTTTTTCCCTGCCACATCGTTATGGTTTCCTATAATTCGTAAAACGACGTTCCGCGCCAAAGAACGCTACCTTGAGCGATTAACGATAGTTCGCTTTATTAAGGAACCCGTCGACTCCTTTAAAATCCCATATTTGTCGATGGGGCTCGTATTCGATTAATCATAATGAAAACAAGACAATTTATTGCACAGGTTCCACGCAGAATAAGAACGTTAATTTATGGTTGTTCATTATATTATCCTGCGTCTTGTTGGCTGACAGAATGGACATAGATATTTCTTTTAAAGTCGATAGAAAGTAGTTCTATCAAGGCACCTCTGAGATTTAAAAAATCTGGACTAAAATTCTTTTTGAGAGGCTTTTGGCTTATGAAAATGATGGTCGATAACGTTTTCATTTTGTTAAGTGGACAATATTATTTTTTGTATGCGAGCACACTCGTGATACATTTACCGTAAATATTATCATTAAGTGTACGAATTTGGTTTATTAAAAAAAAATGTACATAATATATTCAGTTGAGGAAAACAATGTCATACAAATTTACAAGTGTTAAGTTGAGGGATTCCCATAATAAAAATTTACGATTATTGCGTTGAGGATTCATATTTTTGCAAATTTGATATCATAAACGGCTATTTCGAGGTTTCTCGGTTTTTTTCGGTGATTGGGTGACAACGTAACGGAGGATTCCTCAAGCTGGTGCAATTATCGCTGGCAATCTTTCTCAACCCATTGTCCAGAATGATTTACAGAAACGTAACTTTCATGATCCGTTTAACGTTTTCGTGACCATTAGAACAGCGTATCAGAGAAAGCAAAGATGAAATACGAAGAACTTTTTATCGCATTTTTATCACCAATCTGTTCTCTGGTATTTGCCTCAACGAGCGAAAAAAGGCAGGACGTGTAAGGACGAATGGGCGCTGATTCGACGTTGGGTCCAATTAAATTGTCATTGTGACTGGCGGTCCTGGCCAAGTGCAGAGTCGTACCAAGCGAGGAACGCTGAGTGAGACATCTCCGCGGATTCGCACGTTTTTATATCGGTGCGCGATCGAAACGAATTCACGTGGAGAAGTTGGTAACGGGGGATGAAGAGAAATCACCGCGCAATGAAATCGACGCGGGCCTCAGCAGTTTCGACCAAATATAGAACAAAGTGACGGATACTTATCGCGGCTGAACAAAGTTCGATTCAATACTTGATAAAATCGCCCTTAGGGCGGACAATTTGGGCGAGTCTCCCCTACGTTTTGATCGCTTCGTGCCACTCCAAAGTATATTAACAAATAGCTCGAAGGAAAAACATTTTTCACTCTTGGTCCGACTTTTTTTGCTTTTTATCTTCGAACGAGCCAAGAGAGCTCGCCACGAAATCCTATTCCGGCAAATTCCGAAACTATCCGTCTACTGGCGCGTTTTAGTGAGACGGGCTAAAGCAATTGCATTTTCAAGATTTTTCGACTCCGGGAGAAAAGCTTCTGGCTCACGAAGCCCAGAGGTAGCGTGGGGCTCTTCGTTTTATCAACTCATTTGCATAATGCAGTTGGTACTTTGCCACGTGACTTGGAAGATAGTCCAGTATTTGCGATACATCTTGCACACATACACATATATACGCGCGCGTGTGTGTGTGTGTGTGTGTGTGTGTGTGTAACTTCGAAACAGCGATCTAGCGTCGGAAGCAAAAAGCGAATGACTTCTCATAAATCTCGTGGGAAAGTAAGCTTCCAGTTTTTCGACTACTATTGGCTCCGTGCGCAACTCTAGCGCAGCGTAGCGTTTGTATTTTTGTCGGATCTGTCAAAAGCTCTGGAATTATGCATATAAAATTGTGATAAATTATTTAAAAAATCAATCGTACCTCAATAGCATTTAATTTGTCGGCATTAAATCAATTTGTCGGGCCAAAGACGGCAAGGAGCGTTTCCTTTTAGTAAAGTGAAAAGAAAGTTAGAAACATTTTCTTAAAATTTGTATTTTTAAGTATATGTTTGAATGTATAAAATTACGGTGTATAATTGCTTTTATTATAATTTAAGAAATTTCAGTTACTGCACCACGTTGAAATATAATAAATAAAATTTTCTTTTCAGACTGAAATAAGCATAATTGGGAGAGAGAGGCTTCGAGAGTATAACTCACTATATCAATTTCCTACCTCAAACGCAATCTAAGGGTTGGTACCTGCTGAACACGCCAGGGATGTAGAAGCGTTAAGGACAAAACATGACCCAAGTTTAAACACAAGTGAATCATTAGTTAGAGTTATTGTCAAAAATCAATTAATTTGAGTTATTGTGAATTTTTAATAATTCAAGGTCGTGTCATTAGACAAACCTTATTTTTTTTTTGACGACTTACAAAACTTCTTTAAAGGTAAAACTGCAACTAAGTATCCATTGTTGCGTTGTTCGAATTTCCAATTTGCCGCAGGCAATCGATACAATTTTCACATACTATTCCTTCCGTTATTTTTGAAATTTATTGCACAGCAACTGTCGTGGTCAATTTTTAATGATGCAATATTTTTACTCTTATTGCAAAAATCGCGTACTACGCTCATACAGATATGACAGATAAATAGGCGATCTTTTGCAATTTTTGTCCACTGCGGGCGCTGCGTTTGATTTTATTACCCCCAGCCATTTATTCACGGAACCATCGAACCTCCCGAGCTTCTGTGAAATTGGCAGACAATAGCGTTGCGAATTTTTCAGAATCGTTAGCTCATCAATACTTACGTTAAAAATACAATAAACAATCATAACGATCCAAACCGACACGTGGCGCCAGCTCGCTGTGTTGGCCACTATTTGGACGGGGACCGCCTATTCACTGGCGGACCGATTTCACGCATCCACTTTCGATCGGCAATTTTCTCGAGTCCATGATCCTAACGCAACCGAAACTCGCTAAAAGATAACCACCCGCATTGGCACGGGTTTTGCGCAGTTTCCTTGTGCCCTCGTGTGCTCCTGCGGTACAGGAGCGCATTGGGAGGCGAACGACGGGGACGAGACCGACCAAAATCAAAGGTAAATCTCTTCGACCAAAACTCACTGACAAAGCTGCGGCGAACTGATTGCGTTTCCAGTACTCGCAAACGTGGTTTCTGTATTGAATTTTGCGCTTGTCCTCGTATCGAGTAAATATATATGTATATATGTGTATATATATATATATATATATATATATGAGGTATTCAAAGTGTTTTCCAACGGCCTAAAAGCCTGACCTTCTTCAATCTTTTACAATGTTGGTGATGTTTTTGTATCACATATTTTGAGTACGTGGCATTTTTTCGGATTTTTATCGGCTCGTTATCTCGGCTAACTCGGAGATTGTATGCGGAGATTACATATGCGTATACCCAGATTGTACAATGTGTGTGGAGTTCGTCAAACGTGCGTAACGTTGATTAACACTTCGAGGGCACAAAACCGCATAATAGCCACGAAACGGTAACGGCTCGTGCGTTGTTAACCTCGCTGATTTCGGTCGTTCTCTCGTTGCTGTTGCTCGCAGCACAAATTGCAACCGCGATGCTCGGTGGCTATCTCTTGGTTTCTGCCACCCCCCAACTACCCCCTGCCCCATTTGACGAGTCACCGGAACACACCCGCGTGTTCCGAAAAGCACGTGGTGTTTTCGATGCCTGCGATTTTACGGAGCACGCGGACGGTAGGTTCACATTGGGAAATGAAAAATCCAGTCGATCAGGACGATTTATTTAACTTCTTTGTTTTCACTGCTGCCTCGTATGTCCTGATGGGATCGTAGGGTCTCACGTCCCTTGTACTTTTTACCGCACATTATGGTCATTGAACTATTAGCAGTTTTTTGGAGAAAATCCCCTCCTTTTCTGCAAAGATCGCTGCGACAAAAATAATATCAGACCCTCAATCTTGGATATGCAGGGAAAAAAATAAAAAATGGAGTCATTAGTATTTGTTAAGTGGCAAAATCTAATTAGAAAAGGGAACAAAAATCGAGTTTCCTTTTTTTTTGTAATTTCTAAACGTTTAAGGTGTTAAGAGTATAAATGGTAAAATTTACATATTTGCAAAAAATAAACCCTATAAATTACATATCGATATCTTCGAAATTGGCGAAGTTATAGGATTCTAAGTAAATCACATTCGAGCGTTGGGTTTCGCTACTTTCCAGGTAGGAATTGACGATGAAATGAGGGCTCGCCAAGCTCTGAAACAAGGCTCACATTTTTTAATTCAGGTTGGGCACCAGCCTGATTTCAGGCCTAGCTGAACCCCTGAATGATAACGCGGTTTCAGGCTGTTGCACACAGGCTTGACCAAAGGCTGGTAGAAAAGCCTGTACTAAGCCTGAAACGACGAAACAACAAGGTTTAAAACGAGCCTTAATGAAGCCTTCACGAGCATTTATGACCAGGCTTATCCCAAACTCTTCTCGAGGCTATATGAGGCCTGTTTTTAGTTTTCCATATTCTACATTGGGGTAAATTTAATAAATTTGTGAAGAATTCATTTTATTTATTATATATATTTATTATTCATTATATTATTTGTTATAAAATATATATAAAAAATATTTTAAAAAACAATACTTTATATTATTTATTGTTTATGAGACACGTAATACACAGAGTGTACGCAAACTCCAGAGAGTGAGTATATACGAAATCTGTGTGAGACGAGAAAAAAACTTTCGCACCCGACAAATTTATTGCTAATTTTTTTTTTTCATAAAAGTACAGAAAAAATATTATTTCAAATTTATTTTATTTTATCACAACCTGAAACAAGCCTGCATCCAGGCTTGATTTTTTAGCGTCAAAATTCACAGGCTGAATAAAGCTCGAAATAACCCTGAGTTTAGGCTAAGCAGCCAGTCTTTGTTCCAGGCTGCTCCAAACGATGCAATGAAACCTGGCCCAGGTCTGTCTCACTCAGGCTCGGTGAAACAAGGCTCGCACAAGTTTGTTTCCATCGTCAGCCTTTTGATTTCCTACCTGGGTTGGCGCGGCGCGCATAGAAGACCCGCTGTCACGGTTTCAGCATTCCAGCTGTCCTCTCGATCTACATTGATCACAACAATAGTGTCTCATGAAGCTGCAATTGATGCCGAGGATGCTTTACATGACCTTGGAATTGACGACCAGAGGTGAAGTTAAAAATTCTTCACTCAGCGATACTGTCCTCAAAGATAACAAAATACTGTCCTCGAAGCCGCTGGACGTCATGTCTCGAGAACCATTTGATGGTTTTTTCTTTCAAATTCACTATAGAAATGCTGAGAAACATTGAGGGCTTATTGACGATCTCACTTTAAAAAAATCGTTTTTCATTTTTTTTAAGTTAAGTAAAGATGACGACTTTTGTCATAGATTTTTGATGCACCAGTTTGAATTTGTCGCCATTTTGTAAAAAAAAGTCGATTTTGAAAATCGGCGATCGTCAACGACTTGCGTTTGTTGTTAATTCGAATAACCCGTTTGATGTTTTAATTGCAGCTGGAACGGAATTTGCACCATCTGCCAGCGCTGATTTTCATTATTTCTTTTAAAGGAGAGATTTCTTCACCATTTTTTAGGTTTAGGGTATGTTTGATTAGTACGTTTGACTATTACATGGTATTTTTTTAATTAATCTTTAAAAATAGCGGAGGTGTCGCACGGACTTCTAAACTGCATTTTCCTAACTGATGTGATGTATAGCTAAAAAACTGATCGACCGATTTTGATGAAATTTGGTGTAAATCTTTCTAACCTTATTGTCTGATAAATTATTGATGATAAATTTTCTTTGCAAAATGTAGCCATTTTTTTCGGAATATTCAATCATTTTGTTTAAAAGCGTCTCATTTAATCGATTTTCAACATCAGACACTTTTTCTTGGTTCATATTCTGCGTATGAGTATTAATAAATGAAGAACTTTCGTTAGTTTTTTAAAGATTAGTCCCGCCGAGGCTACGTGTCACGCCGTCTGACAAAATCCACAGCAACCCGTTTAGAAGACCGTGCCAAACCTTTGTCATTTAAAAAGATTCATAAAAGAAAAAACCATGTAACACCCAAACGTAGTAATAAAACATACCCTAAGTCTCAAAAATGTGAAAGAAATCTTTGCTTTGAAAAAAAATCATGAAAATCAGCAATTTTTTCCTCGCCTGAGGGATCTCCCCTCTTAATTTCTACCAATCGTTTCTCCGGGGAAAATCCCGAGTTTCGACATTTTATCGGGCCTCTAGGAACATGTAGCGGCGAAATGAAGCTCGCGAGTCTCAAATACTTCGAGGATTCAATATACACACATATATATACAGTGGCTAAAAAAGTATTTGTACATCTCAAACGAAACGATCGTTAATTTGGCTTTATTTTTTTGTTCGTGTTTTTCCAATATTTTATTAGACACCATGTATATTTAGGATAAGCTATCGAATACAGAAACTTCATGAAGCATTTTATTTTTTTCGAAGGATAATTTGAAAAAGACGACGTGTACAAATACTTTTTTACCCAGTGTATTTACAGTATATCCTTTTTTATATAAGAGATAGATGGAGACTGACAGAATCGAAATAGTAACTGCACGGGGCCGTCGAACCGCGAGGTTCTCGACCGGGTTAATTGAATTTCCATTAAACACATTAATTATTCAGAGCCCGCGGGTGGCAAGGATGAGCGTGCTTAGCTCGCTATCCATGTATGTATATACACATACACACACACACACACACACACACACACACACACACACACACATATGAACAGAAATTTTCGGAGATCTGTGAAAAGGACGTAGTACTGCCATCTGAACCTGCAAAGTAATGCGAATTGCGCCCTTTTGTTTGTTAGCTGTCATTATATACATATATATGTGTGTGTGTGTGTGTGTGTGTGTGTGTGTGTGTGTGTGTGTGTGTGTGTCTGTGTGCGTGCGTGTGTGTGTGTGTGTGTGTGTGTGTGTGTGTGTGTGTGTGTGTGTGTGTGTGTGTGTGTGTGTGTTAGTGCGACTGCAAGCAAGGACCAGTCACCTCTGCTCACGAACGTCTGATACTCCTCGTGAATTCTGACTAATTTAGAGAGTAACCCCTGCGAGTGGTATGGGCAAATACACGTACACACAAGATGTGTCTGAGTACACAAGAGTTAACAAAGACGCATATATGTATTGTGTGTGCACGTGTGTAAAGATCACGTGGATTCCGAAGTAGAGTACCGCCACACATTTCCAGTTTGCGCGTTCCCTCATAGCGGACACACTTACAAACGTTTATAGACTCGTGGATTCTCACGGCGTGTCACATAAATAGCGATAGTAGAGACCAGACCATCCGGACAGGTTGCTCAATAAAATGTGAACTGGGCGGGTTGGTGGGTGAGAAGGAGGAGCACGAAAAGGCTGGGGCTATATTGTGGATCGATCGCGGTATGTCAGTTGGAATTTTCGCGAAAATATCCGAAAATTAAACATGTAACGCAACGAAATGGCCCGACGAAATCGATAAAATTCCTCTCGGTCTTTTCCTCTCGCCGTTTAGCTTCTGTCCTTCTCTATCTTGTTCGCTCTGCCCTCGTCTGGCTTCTGGAAAACCCCGGCAGCAGACGTTCTAGTTACTGTGGGCAGCGAAATTTTCTCTCTTTCTCAATCTGTCGCGAACTCTTTACTTCTCGCGTGCTCCGTCGTTGTAGGGGTCGGTGACCGAGCTCTCTGGACCATTCCTCTCTCTCTCTCTCTCTCTCTCTCTCTCTCTCTCTCTCTCTCTCTCTCTCTCTCTCTCTCTCTCTCTCTCAGCCTCTCTCGTCGTTTCACGGTGTCGCGTGGCTCTCGTCGTTAATGTATAATAGGATACCCCTCTCCATGCTATCGCGGTATGACTCCGATATCATTATCGAAATCAAACGCTCACCAGCGACACCCCGGACGCCAACCCTTGCTCAGCTCATTTCGCGAAAGAGCGCCCTTTTATTCTTCTGTTATGGAGTAATATACATTCACAGCGAATAAAAAATCGATTTCTTTTTTTTTTCTTCTTTAAACGATAAATCTATATACATATAATATTTTCCCAAAGTTTCAAAGCGAAATTCGAAAACTTCAAACGGTACAGCCCGTGAATGCTGTGCCTCACTGCTCGGATTCGGAGCAGGCGTAAACTTTGAACCCCTTTTTCTCATGAGTTCTCATGACATGTTGCTTTTTTTGTGAATGCATGACATTCTCTTAAATTTGAATTTTATTAATTTTAATTACTGTCAAATAGAAACTATACATGTTGAAACTGAAACATTATTTGAATTTGTTTGCAAACCAAAGTCTACGGGAAACGGGACTGCACGCAGATACGCAACTGTCGCGGCAACCTTGTTGTAACACTCTGCCACAGCTCCCCTACTTTGACTATGAATAAATTTAAAAAAAAATTGTGTACTTAAATATACTATTAAAATATACCTACAGTTTCATAAATGGAGAATAATGTTTTCTTAGTTTAAAAAATCCCTCAAAATTGCTTAATTTTTACCCGTCTAAATGTGTATACCGCCTTAAAAGAGTTTCCTCGAACAAAGTGGTGGATATGGTAGGGTGCTTTTTTGAATTTTTCATCAAATTGTTAATAACAAATGATTAACGTCGTTTTTGTCCCCTCGACAATTGACCTCTTTTCTACAGCTTGTCATTCTCGTAGATTCCGAAATTTAAAAAAGTATCCGAACATACGGAAGTTTTATCATTGTACTAGAAGTCCATTTTTGTTTTAAATTTCTGATTACCCTAGCTGCCAGAACCACCCACATCGATTGGCCATGCAGCAATGGCACTTTTTTAAAAATAATAATAAACTTATTGTTTATCAAGATTTTTAAATAAAATAAAAAACATTCGAACTTCACCACACTCTGTATCGATTGTGTATAAAATCTCCACCTCGACATCATAATACCATAATACCTCGACTCATAAGAAACAAACCACAAGTAGCTAGACGTTTTGTTGCATGCGTCTGGAATGTGGCATTTTATGTCATGTTGCTCAGTAGACTTTATTTATATAAAAAGTGTCTCAAAATGACCTGATATTTTAATTTATTAAGAAAACGTATTATGAAAAGTAGGAACATTTTTATGTTAATATAAGGTACTATTGGGTCTACAACATGGAGGTTATGTCCGGAACACAATATCCGATAAATGGTTTCATTTATTTACGTAGACACTAAGTTGAAAATGCGCCTCATTGCTGAAGATGCATTTTCTTCGAAAAATCACCATCGATTTGTTGCTGCTCCAATACAACCGTCGTACTACTTGTAGTACGGCGGTTGTGGATGGTCTGCTGGATGCAGTTCTTGTCTCAATTGGATCTTGTAAGCATGCACATGCAGATCTTTCCCCAAAATTCGCTGCACAGAGCCTCTTGGAATGTTCCATTACTGCGCACGTTGGCGAATCGAGGTTCATGACTAAACCTCAATACTTCCTGATCCCAGTTATCAATGTTTAGTACTCTATGTTCGCCGCGAAAAAATGGCTGGCTATTTCAAGACACCCTATATATATAAATCCATACATATTTGTGCGAGTACATATATATATATATATATATATATATATATATATATATATTGTAACGATGCGTTACGAATATTGAGGCTATCGGAGAAAGGTGAAGTAAGCAGGCTAGCGAAGCTCAGTGGTCAGAGCAATCGACTTGGTTTGAATTCCGGCCCAGAAGCGCACCGCATTTTTTTCTCTTGCAGTTTTGCTTCTGCAGATGCTTCTCTTGCAGTTTTTTCGGCAGATTACAATATGTATATGACAGATGATGCTGAAGACATTCGACTTCGAGTACCGTCCTCAAAGATCTGTGGATAGCCAACACTGCATAGATGTAATCGCTTCAAAGTGCACCTCCCTCGTGTATATTTATACACACCCTTGTATGTCTATGGATGCATTCATAAGCCAAGGTCGATCGAACTATTGGGCCGTAAACTTCCCGATCACAGGAAGTAGACTCGAAATCTATGTACTCTCTTCCTTCGCAGAAGTTGGCCGGTATACCAAGCAAAGATATTGAGGAAGCTTTGAGGTTCGCCGAACTTCATTATAGACGATTTGTCGTTGCCGTGGTAATGCATCGAACGATTCATTTCCGAGGCATCATCATCAATTAGCAAATTGAATACCATTTTCATCGAAATTGCAGTAGTGCGAGTGAAAAAAAAAGAAAACCGTTTAAATTAATGAATAAGAGACGAATGTGTTCAAACTAGGCGTAAATTTGAAACGCACATTGCGCATAGAAATCAAATTGGGTAGATATTACGAGTCTGGCTGTGCATCAACGATTCTCCCCCAGCTTTTCATGGCAATTACAGTAATTAGCAGTGGCAAAGTCGCTAATCGATAATTAGTGCCGTGTACATGGTTTCGGAAGGACAGAAGGTCTACCGAATAGGATTGAAGGGCTACGCGAGAAGAAAAATCACAATACGCCAGAAGGCCGTTCTATGAGTAGTATCAGATTCACGCTCGTGCTATGATTAAGTGTTGTACTTTTGATTGACTCTATACTCAGCTTACTGCTACAGGTGAAATTAAATACGTGAGTGTGTCCATGCCGACACACTCGTACACTATAAAGTACTCTCCTGATCGACGATCGCACGACTTCATGCTTCGAACTTTCCTCCAAATTTCATCCTTTTCGTAATTATATTTTGAAAATAAGACGGTCGATAATTTCTTTTGTTCACCTTATTTGTACATCAATCTTCTGTGGTCTGATATTTTTTCACGCAAATATAACGACGCTGTGACTCGTAATATCGAAACTACTAGCGTCATCATTTGATGCAGTTGCTATTGGCGATACGTGAAAAGTTTCCACCTGACATCAAATATCTCGCGTCTGGAATGGCCGAGCTCGTCGAAATATCACACGCAGTTAGACATTACCGTTCTTTTCGCCCACTATACATTTTAATAAATTTCGTTGAGGGGCATTCGCCCGAGAACCGTTTGAGGCGGTGATTCCATGTGACAGGTCCAAAAAATCGGGAAAAAAATTGTTTGCACAAATTGCATAAAATGTGTGCGCGTTACATGGAATGGTGAGACAACATTTTTTTTGTGTCAATCGTACTTGAACTTTTAAACGCGCTTTTCTCAAAACTGTATTTTTCAAATTGGCATCCATGACATCTCAAAAACTGTTGAACGGATTTCGCTCAAATTTTTATGGTATAATCAGCTCATTTATAGTTCGCACCCGAACTAGAATATTTCTGATATCTGCCATAGTTCTTTTTAAACTGAAAAAGTCGAAAACATTCCGAACCTTGGAACTTAACTTTTAAAACCTCGACAAAAATTCTATTTTTGATATTTTTACTTTGTCCTAGTTCCGGCGATAGCCTCAGGTCTAAAAATCAAAATGCTGTTCGATTTTTTTTATTTGAGATGAGCAAAACCTCCGGAATCATGACAGCCGTCAACCAACTTTTTTTTTTCACATGAGTGTCTTTCGAACGGTGTAAAATCGATTCGACTCGTTATTTTGGTTTGATGAAATTCTGATGGACTGTAAGAATGTGAATAAATGTGTGGTAAACATTTAAAGATAGTTTGTTTTAATGGTTCATAAAAAAAAATCCCGAAAAAAGTGAACGAAATAGCTGTCACATGGGATGACCGCCTCAATAATGGACGCACATCACAAAAAAGGGAGAAAAACCGCGATAGACTGAGGGCACTGCGACACAAAAAAATGGCAGAGTAAGAAGAGGGCTCGTGGAAATTGAGCCACTATCAAAATAGAGGCTAAGTGTTTCGATATATTTATCGGCTGGCACTTTTGAACGGCAGTTTCACGCGACGTTTCCGAGGTCTCTCGTACTCTCGGCATGTACCGGTGTGAGGATGCAGGGCGATGGCGCGATTCACCGCCCCATCGATTCTCACCAAAGTGCACATACATCCACGCGCACACACCCACGTACCCGTATAGATACATTGACTGCTGACAATCAAAAGGCGCAACTCGTTCAATCGAACACGCGAAGTCGTGCGCCCTGCGCCATTTTATTCGTTAACAAATGCTGTACATGTACGGGCACGCTTATATATTCTTGGCGTCGTGCCAACGGAAACTGCGGCCGATGGAAATCGCGCGCTCTGCCTTGGGATATACCGGATATAGAAGCAGGAGAGCACGTTCCTCCGGGAATACGTTGGAGGAACACTGGCAATTCAATTTCGAGCCGGCGTTTTTTTTTAATCGCCAAAAATATTAGTACTGTCTCGAAGCTGCACGAAGATATACAGCTTGGAATACGTGAATATCCAGGACCCGAAAATTTCATCGACCATTGATTAAAAAGATGACCATGTAATTGCTGCTTGTATTAGTACATCCTGGATTCGATGCTCACAAGGAACGTCACTTTAGGCATTAGGCCACAATAACGGGTATAAAATCATGTGCGAATTTAACATTTTTTAAAAATGAAAAAGTAATTCACTCGTCCAATTAATTACACATCTATTTAGTATGAATATCAAGCTGTTAGAAAATATATATTGTTTTTCGATGTACAAAATGGCCGACTACTCGAAACTTCTTGACACAGCTTTTTGTCAATTGGCGTGACAAATAACTTAAACAATTTTCACTCGATTTACTTCAAATTTGAAAGTTATGTTCCTAATTGCATTTTGCAGAGAAGTACGTACGGAAGTTCTGATTGATCAAAAACTTTTCATTTTATCAGCAGTTTATGAGCAGTTATAACGAAATTTTTCGCTGAAAATTCATTTCTCAAGTTCAATTACCTACAACTTTTGAATAAAACAGTATTTTTTAAATTCCGTCCGTACTTCTCTAGGTATTCTAATGTAGATTGACGAGAATTTTTGTTTTTTGTTCTAGGTCAACAATTGCGGATGCTAAACGCCACGCCACGGAGCGCCTTAAAAAAGATAACAAAAGAAAATATTAGTAGTCGGCTATTTTGTAAATCGAAAAAAAAATTCTAATAGCTTGATATTCATACTGAATAGATGTGTAATTAATTTTATGAGTGAATCACTTTTTCATACGAAAAAAATTGTCAAATTCGCACATGATTTTACACCCGTTACTGTGGCCTAAGGCCTTAAGTGTCCACCTTCGATTTTGTTGACACTCATATATGTGATAAAGCATTGAAAACTATTAGACAAGTATTTTTTTTCGGCGAAAAAACGGCTTTAATGGGGAACCCATCCCTTGCATCGAAGAAAAGCGTGTCACCCCTTAACTTTTTTTCCAATACTTCTATAGTGGATTTTTCCTCGCTTTACATTAGAAGATCTTTGATTTTTGTTTCATTCAGACCGGTGGCCTACTTGTGGGTGAATCTGTAAAATCACCCCTCGACTCGCCTTTCTTTGAGGGATGTTATCCCCTCTAAAAACGGGTTTTCCACTGTTAAAAAAAAGTACGTGACTTATAGTTTTTAATGCTTTGTCACGTATATGGGTTTCAACACAATCGAAGTGTTCACACAACTTAAGTGATGTTCTATGTCAGTACATTAATTGATTTATTTCACCTTTTTTTTTGGCCCACAGATTGAAAGAACGTGGAAGAAATAGAAATTAATATCGTTCAGTGATTTTTTCTCCATTCTGTATTTCCTTGTCTTACCTCTCCTTTACACAACAGTCGATTTTTCTGTAACAATTGGCACGGGGCCAAAAATAGGCGGGGAAAAAATTACAAAGTACCTTGTGCTGGAAATATTAACCGATTTGTTTCTCTGTTGCTCCGGCGTTCTTACATTTCACCTTCTCTTTGCAGCGTTGGAAAAAGAGAAAAAAATATGCCTTCACGGGTCAAAGTGTGTACGCACGTGTTCGAAAGCTTTTATCGATGGATATTTTTCTCTTCTCTCCTGGTCGCGGTGCTTCGGTTCTCATATATATATATATATATATATATATATATATATATATACTTTACATCCTAAGCGAAACGAAATCCTGGCCCGGCCTCTGCGGCGATTACCATAAATCTCATGGTTTACATACCTCTCGAAGGATATAACGAAAAGCTCGAAGGATATCGAGGAGAGATGGAAATTTTCGTAAGAACACGTCGAATTTTGCGCGACAGCTATTTTCAAATTGCGCCGTTACTTTTCGCAGGTTTTTTTTCATCGGTCATAATAGAATTTTGAGAGAAACAACAGTACGGGCGAGTACTTGGATGGGTGACCGCTCGGTGGCGTACTTACTTTGCGCGCCTGATACCTAGTGGTAGTGTTGCCGCTTTTCCGAATGGTAACACAATGGTACACTCACGAATGGTACAATTTAGAAATCATGTCACACTCACGAATGGTACAATTTACAGATCATGTCACATAATGGTACACTCACGAATGGTACCATTTAGAGATACGTCGTACAACGCTACATCCACGAATAGTACAATTTACAGATCATGTCACGTAATGGTACACTTGTGAAAGGTACCATTTGCATATTATGTCAAACAATGGTACACTCCCGAATGGTAGAATTTACAGATCATGTCACATAATGGTACACTCACGAATGGTACCATTTAGAGATTACGTCACATAATGGTACACGCATGAATGCTACTATTTGGAGATTACGTCATACATTGCTACACCCACGACTGGTACAATTTACAAATCATGCCACGTAATGGTATACTCATGAAGGTACCATTTACAGATTACGTCAAACAATGCTACACTCGTGAGTGGTACCATTTAGAGATCATGCCACATATGGTACCATTTAGAGATTACATCATACAATGCTATACCCACGAATGGTACAATTTACAGATCATGTCACGTTATGGTACACTTACGAACGGTACCATCTACAGATTACGTCAAATAATGCTACACCCACGAATGGTACAATTCAGAGATTATCACACAATGGTAAACGTAAGAATGGTACAATTCGAAGCCAATAGAGATTCTGTTACTTTTTGTTCTTCTGACAAATATTTAAGAAATACAATGAATGCTGCAACTTTGGGACCGTTCGTTTCCCAATAGCTCGCAAATGACCTGCCGAGAAATAGCGCACAGGTGATCGTGCCTCGCACGTCTGACGATTACGATTTTCTCGTAGTGTGGTCACGAAAAAATTGCAACGTGGCGCTGTCCGACGATAAAGTGCTCGCGTGTAACGCCGACGCGTGCTAATGGTTCGAGGTTTACATAGGTGTGCTTTAATGCTCTCTCGAGAGAATCAACAGTGTGCGGATCATTGTGCGAGGCCGCCGGTTGTTCGCGTTTGACGACGTATAAGCGTCGTGCGAACGAGAGTCGTAAAAGTATCGCATTGTCGCTGCGATGGTACTCGGTCTGGAACAACACACAGGAGTACACTTTTTTTCTTCCTTCATCGAGTATAGGCACCTGCGGCTGGCCTCGTGATTAACGTTGCCTTTGCCATGGAACGCTTTGCGGCAGCGGCGCTGCGCCCTCTCGTTATCTCAAAGATCAGGGGTTTTAAGTTACGAGCCGGATATTATCATGGTGGGAAAATGACACGCGTTGCAAAAGTACCGCAGGTGCCTTTTTTTCTACTTTGTATTGTTTTCCCCCCTTTTCTAGCTCGCGAATCTTCGTCGCTTTTATTTCACTTCGATGTATACCTCGGCCTCTCGTCCCCTGGTTTGGCAATCTTCAATATTAGATGGTACGGATATTTCGCTGGATTCATTTATGTCATCCGGACCGGTGACAAGTGGAAGCGGAGAAAATGCGATTGTTTTTTTTTCTCTCAAATTGGAGGCCCTATACCGTTCGGTAGTTCACGAGGAAGCCGTTCAGAAAATACTCAATGTTAAACAGTTTTATCACTTTTCATCATTACGTAATTCAATTTCTTTTGGATAATGTGATTATGATCATACATTGAGCTATGTAAAGATTTTTTAAGCTGTATAGGAAAATAGTTGAAGTTCACTCGATGCCAAATCTTCCCACTCTATTTTGGGATTTTCTTTAAATTTTTGGATGGCTTGTAGAAATTCTAGGTTAAGACAGTGACAAGGAAAGGTTGCGAGGTCGATCTCTCCGAATTCGATTAAATTTGTCATGTTTGTAGAATGGGTAAAAATAAGCGACACGTATTTTTTTTATACCTGTCGAACATGATTTTTAAGGGTTAAAACGCACCCTCGAGAATTGGGGTGCTTTTCTTTTCTTGTCGATAACGTTTTAACGATACGAGATAAGAAAAAATTCAAAATGCAACAATGTTTATTTTTTCGTGTACTATACATGTGAGATAACCGATAATATTATCGTTCTCACGATAACAGCCGATAACATTATCGTTCTCACGATAATGTTATTGGCGAAAAACAAAAAATACCCCTGTTTTCGAGGGTGTGTTTCAACCCTTAAAACTCGGGTTCCGCAAATATGAAAAAAATACGTGTCGCCTATTTTTACCCATTCTACAAGCATGCCAAATTTCATCGAAATCGGAGAGATCAACCTCGCAACCTTTCCTTGTCAGAAGGATTCGGTCACCTCAGTGCGTAGTATTCTTACCCACTGAAATCTCATTCTTTCCCTCTATTTCTTTTCCCCCCTCGCTCTCTTCCAAAAAATAATAATCAGTAAGAAATTATTAAATAAGTAAGAAATTAGTATTTAGTAAATAGTAAGTACTTAGTAAGAAATTAGTATTTAGTAAATCCGAAAACTACGCCTCTTTTTTCCCAAAAGTTTTGTTTGATTCTTCAGTTATTCGTTAATTTTTTCATCAGTTCTTTGTTTGCGCTCATTTGCGTATGCGATATGAACGTGACGGTTGTTGGTTTCTATGCTTGTTTGATGAAATTGCAATTAACTACTTAGCGCGATGCTCAATAGCCCGAATCATATACCACACTCTGGGCTGTGTTTCTGTGAAAGATTAACCTAAATGGATTCGGTAGTTTTCGAGTTACCAACACGCAATCGTACGGACAGATAATGTTTTTTAATGAGTTTCGGGACAAATGACGAAATGTTACCATTTGCTTTAAATTTATATGGTAAATTCTTTTTCATATGCTGAATGCACTCCCCAAACTTCAAATCGATCGTCTACACCGTTTCTATAAAATTTACAATTGAACAAACACTGTTCAACATAGAGAGATGCCTATGATCAGATAAAATAAGGAGTACATCGTGACACTGATGACAAAATTGTCATAATGTACCGAGTGATTTGACGGTTTGCATTACGTTTAAAACATTTTTTCACCCTGTTTCATTCATAAAACTGCCATTCAGAGATAAGCGTAGTAATCTCCCTATGTTGAAAAGTGTTTTTATAATTATAAATTTCATAGAAACGGTGCAGACGATCGATTTAAAATTTGGAGGGTACATTCAGTAAATGACAAAGAATTTACTGTATAAATTTAAATCAAATGGTAATATTGTGTCAATTGTCCCGAAAGTCCTTAGTTGTTTTCCTCCTACTTTGTTTTAGGTAATATAAACGAACGGAACATAAATGTTTTGAAAACGAAAAAATTACACATCTCCTTATAGATTTATAACATGTGGAGACATGTGTTTTCTCAATTCACAGAAATCAGGTTTAATAATTAACCTTGGTATACTCAATGGGCTACCTCTACCTAGGTGGGTCAAGAAATTGTATTTTCCAAAAGTATTTTTATTCGATATTATCACCTTTTAGCTATATTTCCTGAAAATTTCATTGAAATATTCGTGGAATTTAAAAAGCTACAGCTCTAATAGTCCAGTAAAAGAGACGAAAACCCAGCACTTTACAGCGTAGAATATGAATTTTTGAATAAAGGTCGATGGTTGCATACTCCAAGTAAACCCAATAACAAGTCGCCCCTCAACTCGTCCCAACCCTCAAAAATAGGGGTTGAAAACTTATAAATCGCCGTATCTCGATAATTATTAGCCCGATCAAAAAAAGTTTCAAACAAAAGTTGTATAGAATATTAAAATACGTATAAAGTTGTCCAATGTCTAATCCCCTATCTTTAAAAAAGGCGGCACAAAAACACGAGAGCACCACTGACCCGAATTTTCGAATCGTTTTTGTGCCTCTATTTTCAAAGAGAGGGGGTTAGACATCAGATAACTTTATACGAATTTTATTATTCCAACCAACTTTTGTTTGAAACCTTTTTTGATCGGCCTATTAATTATCGAGATACGGCGATTTGTAATTTTTCAACCCCTGTTTCTTGGGGTTGGGGCGAGTTGAGCGGCAACATTTTATTGGGGTTATTTTCAGTATGCAACCAACGACCTTCAGTGGAAAATTCATATTCTACGCTAAAAAATGCTGGGTTTTCGTCTCTTTTACTGAATTATAACAGCCCGCCGGGCGAGCAGTAGCAACACCAGACTTCAATCTTTAAACGCGTGTTTCTCTAAACACTGTTTTCGAAGTCGGTGGACATGATATCTCGAGAAGCCCGTGATGGATTGTTTCCAAATTTACAGGAGATACGACGAGAAACATTTAAAGGTCATTGACGATGTCACTTTTTAAAATGGATCTTCATTTTTTAACCGTTACATAAAAATGGCGACTTTTGTAAATAGATTTTCTATGCTCGGGTTGAATTCGTCGCCACGGTGTTCAAAAAAATGTTTTGAATAGCCGACGATCGTCAACGACTCGTAGTTATTGTTTTTGAATACCCCGTTTGGTATTTAGATTTCAGAGTGTGCGCCGCCAAAAGTTGCGAAAAAAATGTTATCATCTGTTGGCGGCTATTTTTTTGATGTTTTTCTGTATTTTTTTATCTTTTTTTTAAGGTTTTCAAAATATGTACCTTAATGTTCAAAAAATTCGTTTTTTTCGCCAAAAGTTTCCCCGAAAAAAATCGTAATTTGGCCTTTTTTCGGGCCTCTAGGTAGATATAGACCCTTTATACGATATGACTCCAAAATTGTTTTCGACCAAAAAGGCGAATAAAAAATTGAACTGTTCTGCCGCTTCGATTTGGCAATTACGAAGAGTCAAATGGCTCCCTTGACGGAGCTTTTTAAATATTTAACTTTGGTTATCCGGTGGGAATGTTGGTTCGAGATAAAGTTCGCTTCCCGTGAAAAATATATTGTGCTGTATAGTTTTGGTAGATCGCGCGGTCGCTCGCACAGCTTGAAGTTTCGACGCAGCCGCCTCTCGGGGTCGGCTACATCGTTGGGTGGCGCGCAGCTTCGACTCTCGTTACAGCGTGACAGCGACACGTGCGAGGCATCACCGCGCCATCAAGTCTTTCTCGTCTTTTTCTTTTGTATTCTTTTTTCCCTTTTTCTTCTCGCTCTAGTTGCGCCGCTGTCTAGCCCGCCCGTTGCGAGCTAGGTTGTACGTGCGGTTCGCCTGGTGGAAAAGCTCTCGTGTTACCGCACAACACGTTTCACCCGGCAATTACCTACTGGCTAAGTGATTTTATTATCTCAGTCAATTTTCCTCGTCGTGGAAAAACTTTTTGAACGCGTTATCGCTCACTGTCTCCTCCGGGAATTACGTATTGAAAGTTTTCATTTCAAAGGTGAAAAAGAGCGTAACAAAACGTTGGAAAAATTTGGACAATCAATTGATAAATGATCTTCGGTGTAAAGCAGCGTTAGCCCGGGCCAACACTTGGATGGGTGACCGCTCAGCTGCGACCTGGCACTGACTACCGAGCTACGAGCAGCTGCGCTGAAATCACCATGGTAACGCGATTGAAGCGCAGGTAACTGTAGCCTCCTTTATCGACACCAGTTTTCTGCAGTTTCCCTGTGCATTCGTGCAGATGTCTGCAGAGCTTTCTCAGGAACTGGAAATAGTGGCATCACAAGTTCGGGTTCAAAGTGAACGTTTTTTTAATCTCTAACACCCCGACCACCTTTCTTATTTTCGCCGGAAATAGAACTACGCTGATCGCGGGTAAAGTACTAAAAAATGGAAAATCGTGTCATACCAGTAACGATGATACCATGCGTCGAAGAAAAGTGTGCTCGGCGGAAGTTTTCACAAAAATTCATTTGCAATGAGATGCATACCTGTAACAAAGAAAAGAAAACAAAATTATGTGATATTAATTAATCACTGTTAAGGGATCATCACAGTGTAAAATTTTCAGGAAATCGATTTTTTTGCACCGTCCGATAGTATAGACGGTTATGAACATGCTGTTCAATTTTTGGGGCGAAATGCGAATTATTCCGGTTCCTACAGCCTGTCTCAGAAAAAAGTCGTTTTTCAAAACGGTGTACACTTTCAAAGGAAGAGTTTTCAAGCTATTCGTCTCAATTGTTGACACAACATTCTTCATGCCATTCTTTATTGTGCTACGGAAGCTTTTTTTTAATGTTCATGTTCTTTCATAAAAAAACTGTCGAAAAAATCGTCTAAATTCGATACTTTCTTTTCAAACCGCCGCCATTTTGTCAATTTTGATTTGAAAAAAAAACCTCTGTAGAAAGATAGCGGCTTTCATACAGATTAATGATCTTTTTACAAATTTTATTTCAGATAATATTTAGGGCCACAACCGTGGACATTTTCGACCGTTAAAACAATGTGAAAAAAAATAAACATTAAACAAATTGTTTTCTGTTCTTCACGAGTGCTTTGATTTTACATTAAAAAATCAGACTGATTAGCGTATTTTAACCATCGAAAAAAAATTGCGAAGATCAGCTATTTTTCGACCCGTTACGCTGTGATGATCCCTTGATACAAGTATCTACTGCTCTACGAGCTGCAATGAAATTAAGGGCACACACACACACACACACACACACACACACACACACACACACACACACACACACACACACACACACACACACACACACACACACACACACACACACACACACACACACACACACACACACACACACACACACACACACACACACACACACATATATATATATATATATATATAACCTGCCAGCGAGAAGAGACAGATCGAGAATGATACGAATAGCAAATGCGAGTCCGATATATTCGAAATGAATATGGATAGTCAGAAAACGTCGATGTTTCACAATTACAATATTAATCATGACCTGTGACGTCGTCAGACGCGAAATGTTGCTCCACAACCAGTGAACAAATTAATGGAAGTGAATGTCGATATCGACCGAACTTTTCAAACCCCCTGAAAGATACGCGAGACAAATAACATCTTGATCAACTATAAATGAACGCCGCGAAATATTTGTAGAGGCGAAGGAGTACGAAATGTGGAAAAATCCGAAAATATACGAGAATTTAAATGTTTCGTTTTTATTGACAGAACCCTTCAACTCCGGTCATAGATACGAGACGCAAATCATATGTAGGTAAACTGTAAATAAATAAATACCGCAAAATATTTATAGAGAAGAAGAAGTAGGAAATGTAGAAAGTATACGAGAATTCAATTTGTATATTTATACGCGCACACAAATATACATGTAAATAATGTATTTTCAATTCTTGCCGCGAAATATTCGTAAACGCGAAGAACTAGAAAATGTAGAGAAATCCGAAAATATACGAGAGTTTAGTTTTTCTGTAATATATGTGTGTGAAATAATGTATTTTGAATGGGCTTTCATGAATATTTGAATGAATTAATGCAATTGACGTCTGTGGCAACGAATATTATAATTGTTCATATACATTTTTCATTTAGTTCTCAACCGAGACTGACACGTTTTCTGTCGTCTGAAAATTCCATTACGAAATGTGCGACCGACAGTTGTCAATTGTGATTTCGTGCATAAGTGATATATACTCCCACCGCAGAGAAATATTGTCGTTTAAATAAAACCTTTACCATCCCGTGCAGAAATTGTCATAGGGATCAAATTGGATTGCCACACTTGTGCCTACTCTCTGTTAGAGATCCATTGGATCTCTATAGGTGCTGAAACGTCAAGCTCGTAGGTTGGATTCTAACCGAGATTCCCCATTGTAATCCAATTTGAATCCTAAAGGATTCAATTATGGGCATCCTAAAATTCCCACATTATCGTAAAAAATCCGATAGTATTCTTGATCGATCCAATTGCATGCTGTACGTTGAATTTTCTAAACCCAATATGTAGCCAAGTATGATATATACAAAGTCATAATATACAAAGTATATATATGCAAACCAAGTATGATATAGACAAAGTGAGTGGATCTCAAAAGTATAAATGTTATCTTGGAAAAGTAGAAATCCCTTGAAAAAACGTATATTTTAGAAATCGATTTGAATCTCATCACTGAAAATCCACTTTAATGATCGTTTGTTATTTATTCTACTGCACTTTGACATAATATCACCGAGTTTTTTCTCGTGACTTTGCATCTATATTCAATTCGGTCGTGGTAAGAATTCTTGAACGGCATTCATCGGCGAACAGTGCAGCATCAAATTGGATCGCAATGAGGATTCCCTACGTGCGATGTCTCTAACGAATCCCTATAGGAATGTGGATGCATCTTGGTCTCCCCAACAAATTTGTGCACGGAATTACGAGAGGACATTTTTTCGGGAGATTCAACAAATTCCGGTTGAGAATTTCGAGTAAAGGATTTTCAAATTACATCAATCGAGAAATAACGCAGAACCGACTTGGATTTCAATGTGGACTCCCTACGTGTGGCTCCCTATCAAATCCCTATAGGAATGTCATAGGATCTGAGAGTACTGATATTCCATGAAAAATCAGAATGCCCAAATTCACAAAACGTCAGGACGACCAATGGAAAATGCGCATTAAAACAAAAGAATCGTCGCGTTTAATCCGGAATTCGACAGTGATTTCCGTTCCGAGACTGACAAGATCGATTGCGATGTTCGTAGGAAAATTAGTTCCCGGTGATGTCGCGTCCTTTTCTTTTTATCAGCGATAAAGAGGTCAAAAGGGAACTCGAGAGAGAAACAACAGCCATTAGATGATGGGATTACGGAGCCTTCGAGTTCTCCAGCGCGTAGAGGAAGGGGAAGAGAGAGAGAGAGGGGGGTGGGAGAGGACGGAAGTTTCTCGTTTGGCTGAATGCGTGGAGAAGGACGCCAAATAAGATATCTCTCTGTTAAAGATAGGAAGGGTACGTTATGGGCGTTTATCAATGATATATTCGACCCTGCCTCGATACGTTCGAGCGGGATATAGAAAGGGGTGTGCGCTCGCCGTCGTGCGCCCCGAGGGCTTTCGCGTATGTAATACAGCAGGAAAACGAACGTGTACGAAGCGATTCTCGCGACCACGTTCGAAATGTATTGCTATGCGAGTCGAGAATTATGCGACAAGACACGCGAGCAACCCGTACGCGCATAAATATCTATCTACAACTGGCTTTATGCACATCGAGTTCGTGGGTCCGTCATTATCGAGAGCCCCTCACCGCAAGTATTCGACTCGACTACTCGCTCCTCCCGCCACGTGAATACGTCAAACTGCGTATCCATGAGCAAACTTTACGTCGCCACTGTAATTTAGCATTCGATTGCTGTGACGATGTAATTCTTTGAATCTCAGTCTTTTTTAAATCCACGTCTTCATATAGGTCACAAAATAGACCCAAACAAATTAAGACGAGAAGGATTGAAATAAGTATCGAAAAATCACACCGTCAGGCTGTGACGCTTCGAGGATATTTTGAGGACGCTCCTGTCAATGCTCTCAATGCAGGGTCACAAAGCTTGCCAAAAACTTCAATATTTGTTACTTCTTGTACGCGGGAATTATCACTCATTCTCATTTCCTCCGCTCTCTCGAAAATTTATTCGACAAAGTATCAAATTTTATATCATACTTTTTTTCAAGTTGAAATTGTATTTTTGATAAAAAAAATGTTTGTTCTCGTGAGAAAATTTGTTCGATCAGTAATTTATAAGTTTATATTTATAAAAAGTATGACATTTAATCAATGTTTATCAAAAAATTGATTTGATAAACTTATTACAATAAGTTTGTGTTTATAACAAGAATGGAAGCGTCTGTGAAACGCTGCTGCCGAAATGACGGGATATGTCTAGTTATACAACAGTTGGAAACAGCTCATGTTTAGGATTTTTTTAGAAAATCGTGATTATAAATTTCTACAAAAATTCGGTATATAAAAAAGTATCATCTGAAGAACACTGTATTTTTTGGTACGAATATTTAATTATAATCGATTTACAGTTGATGTCCGGGAGGCACCTCTTGAAAACGGCGTTTCCAGTGAGCCCTTCTGAACCAAGTTATTTCATATAAAAAAAACAAACAGATTTCGTTAGTGTATTAGTTTATCCTATGATAAATTGAAGCAATTTCCGAAATATAAAGTTTCAGAAAGTGGCGCGTGTTTAAAGTGAGACTTAATGTTTGCGAAAAAAAAATGGCATTTTCGTTGATGAAATCGAAAGTATACATAGGAAAAAAAATCTCCGATTAAATACTATATTTTTATATCTAGAAAAAACCCTTTAAAAAATTCAAAAAGATCGATGCACTAGTTTTTGAGATATTTTGCTCATCGACTTGGAAAACGTATTTTCGAGAAAAAGGCGTTTAAATTTTCGAACCACGCTCCGAGCGTTCCGCAGAGTGTCAAAATACCAGCCTAAGAATCTGTCATTTTTAATCCGATCACCTTGAAATTTTCAGGGAACATTGATAAGATATACTGTCAAAATAGATTGGGTTCGATAAAAGTGATTTTTCGATCTCTACAACGAGGCATAACCCCTTAATTGACATTGAAATAAGCTGAAAAGATGGAGAGCTCGCCTAGCTGATTATACCCAATTGCATACTGAATTCCGAGCGCCATGGTGAGAGTCTGACTCGAAAATGTCGTAACGTCGTGGCTAAAGTATCGTCCTACCGAATAGATAGTGCATAGATGTGCTGTACGTTGCAGTGGTTTGTAGGAACGGCGAACGAGAAAACATTAGTGAGACCTCTTGGGAAGATTAGAAATCATTAGTTACTGTAATGGAGAAAGTGAGACGGAGAGGAAGTGGCAGGAAGGAGGTAGGAAGGAGAGAGAGAGAGAGAGAGAGAGAGCGATAGAGAGAAAGAGAGAGAATGCAGGAAAGACGAAGCGGCCACTAAACTCTTCAGGGGTGGAGCGAGCGATATAGGAAAGTACAAAGGGTAGATGGCGAACACGAGAGAATTGAGAATGCGGAGCTTTACCATCCTCACTACACACGAGCACCTTGTGGAGGTTCGTGTGCTTGGAGGTTAACATCACACCATGTGGAAAACGTGTGGGTGCCTCCTTCGATACTGTCTTGGAAAGCACAGCATGTTTATGTTGCTGACTTAAGCTCGACGACTCACGCGACCAAACCACATGAGCGACATGTCCTTTCTCTCTCTCTCTCCCTCTCTCTCTCTCTCTCTCTCTCTGTCTGTCTGTCTATCTGTCTGGGTCTCTCTTCCTCTCTCGTTCTTATCCAGTTTTACGTGCAACCCTTCCACCTTGGGCTGTGGCATTTTCTCCGTGACCTCTCGACCTCTCTTATCCACCAACGGTGAAAGAATCGTCACACTTGCTGATATACACGTCGTCTTTTTCTTCGATCCTTGTGCCTTTATTCCCCATACTTCTCGCAGTCTATTTCCCATGCGGATTCTCGCTTATTAGACTTTGCAGGCAAGCTCTTTCGTTCCAGTCAAATTAGTAATGAAATTTATTTCCTAAAAGACGAATGAACCAGTGTGACTTACCGTCGCAACGTGTCTAAAATGGATAGGTGAGACAAATCATTTCAAGGGGTCGGTATCAGCTTGAAATTTCAAAAATACAGTTCTTTGTGTTTAAAACATATTTTTATAGCCTGGAGTCATAATTTGCAACAGCGATTTTGTACAGGCTCCAAATATGTTTAAAACATATTTTTATAGCCTTGGCTCTTAATTTGCAACACAGATTTTGTTCATGCTCCAAAAATTAACCAAGTTATGACGATTTTAATGAAGAATCAGATCGCTCGGCTGTAATTGACGCTTTTTTCGATTGGGTTTTTCTCGAAACTATGCTTTATGAAACAGTGCAAGTCGTACCGCAAAATATGGTCGTTCGATTCACTTTAAATTCGGAGGGAGCATAATTTTTAATATTTTCTATCGTATGACCGGCTTATTTTTTACGTACTTTTATTCATTTGACAATAAGAAATTATTATAATTGTTTTTTTTCAAAATTGAACTTTTTTTCTAAAGGATGCTATTTTAGTAATTTTCATAATTTCAAAAAAGCATCCGGCCATTCGAACGGTTTATTATCGTATTAAAAGGACATTTTTCATTTTCCATTTGAGATAACTCTAGTTGCTAGAATTACGCACGCGGCCTGGCCGGCACTTTGTTTAAATAATAATAACTCCACGGTTTATCAATATTCGCAAAAAAAACTCCGTCTTGGCTAGACTATATATTAATTGTGGGTGAAATTTCGACCTCGTCATTTTAATGCTCTCATTTAAAAAAAAGAAAATCGACCTGCTTTTTGGGCCCAAGCTTATATAGACCCGTTAACAATTGTCCTCAACACAAAAAAGTTAATTGAAAAAATTCGGCAAACTCCGGTATTTAAATTATAAACTGGTTGTAATAACCAATGAACGAATTATTCACCAATAATAATGTAAATTTGTCTAGTATTCGTCTTATATTGCTAATCTTCATGATTCCCATATAGCATTCCAATCTTCGGAACAAAACATAGCGACGGATAAAAACTGCAAATTGCAAAAATATCATGCCAATTACTATTAAACATTGCTCAGGAGAAAACTGTCAGGTATCTCATACCGCTATATCCGTCTTCTATTTTCGTTGGTGCTTTCATTCTTTCTTCCGTTTTATCAGCGCTTCCACAATCCCATTTGTGTTAGAACATTGTGACTCTCATAGCCGAGTCTGTTCCGTTCGGTTGCGCCTAAAGAAGCCCGAGCCACTGGACCTCGTATCGGTAATTGCTTTCGTATATCGAACCCACATGCAACATGTTTGCAAAGTACTCGCAAGCGCACTCCCCCCCCCCCCCCCCCCCCAGTGCTGCCGCACTGTTATAATTCCCCATACCAATGGACAATAGCTATTGCTCGTTGTTGCAGTATCTTTTGGAGATGCTGTGCTTCGATGCATAGATTTTAGACAGAGCACGCCGAATTGCCATAGAGCTACTATTTTACGAGAAAACGAACCATATATACTTGAATAAATGAGAACAGGAACATTTCCATGTGTGTATACATATGGGTCACTTTGAACCTGTTATAACCATCCAATATTGACTATCACCACTTCCGGTTATTTTGAAAACAGTTCTCAACACTTTTTTAAACGAATCGTTGATTCTGTGAAGAAAACAGTCCTTAAAATGATTTTTATATTAATTTCCTTACGATTACCTACAGGTGATTTTGAAGACACTGCTATGCAGTGTTGAGTATGGAGATAATAGACTTCTGAGAATGGCTACTAGTATGGGGATAATAGGCTACCATGAGGATGATCCGCGAAGTCAAATATCAAAAAAATTACGATTCCCCACATATACTATTGGCATGTTAAATAAGTCCTCGCTGTTTTTTTTCGTGAAATTCAATGTTTGATTTAAAAAAATCTTCCTTAATGCTTTCAAACGTTTCAAAATTGTTGTGTGATCAACTCCTGAAGATTCTGCAAGTTCAGCTAGCGTCTGACATGAGTCTTCATGAAGTAATGCATCCAATTCAGCACATCAAAATCATTATTTTTCAAGCGTAAAAACCAATCTCTGCATGTTGTTTCCGACAGAGCATGGTTGCCGTAACTCTCAACAAGAATTCTATGTGTTTCAGCTGCAGATTTTTTTTATAAAGTAGTGCAGTAAAGTTCCCCGAAAATATTCTTCTTGGCACGAAATGTGACATGTTAAATAGTATGAAAAAAAAAGTTGTTTACACTACGGCGAAATGGCGTACACTGAATTTCTTGCTTGGAAGCTTGCTTATAGTACTTTTTGTAGATGCGTTACCAAACTACACTCACGCAGTTCTGATAACGCCATCTGTTGGAAAACAGCGAGAACTTATTCAACGTCCTAATACAGGATGTTAGGAAGGTCGATGCAAAGCTTTAAGGGGTAATAGGTTACCTCGTTAGGAACACATCCAACTTAGGGTACCGTAGTCCAAAGTCTAAGGATTTCGAGTTATATATATATATATATATATATATATATAAGTATGATTTTTAAAAAAAATCCTAAAATTAGGTACTAACTCGTTTACCTCTTATTTTGGTGCTATTTAAAAAAAAATAGCATTAACATAAGAGGTAAACGAGATAAGAGGTATTTTTATTTTTTGACAAGTTTTAAATTATTCAACACAACTCTTTTAGTTACTTGTGTGAATACAGATGATTGTATTGGTGTTTATCGATTGAATACAGATTAAGCTAAGACACAAATGAGTTTTTAGTTACCAATTATTGTCTGTTCGAACATTATGAACGAGTTAGTACCTAATTTTGGGAAATTTGCCAAAAATCATACTTACCACGATAACTCGAAATTCTTAGGCTTTGGACTAAGATAACCTAGGTTAGATTTGTTTCCAACGAGGTGACCTATCACCTCCTTAAGGCTTTGCATGTACCTTCCCAACATCTTGTATATATGCACACATATGGGTCTGTCACTGTAGGCATCGAAGTACACAACGGTGCGTGCATGTATATATTATATATACATGAATACATATAAGCATTTATGAACGTCGAAATCGATGCACGAAGGTTTATTTACGTGTATATATATATATATATATATATATATATATATATATATATATATATATATATATATATATATATATACGTATATATATATATATACGTAGGTTAACGCTACGACATATATATATATATATATATATATATATATATATATATATATATGCCGTAGCGTTAACCAGAGTAAAGCCATACACATTTTCTGCAGCTGGAGTATGCTGGAATTCAGCAATTTCGGAATACCCTTTGGCTTCGATGTTGATGCACTACGGCTCTTCCTCTCCATACCTCTCTCCCTGTCTCGTCATCTCTCCACCTCTCCTCCCGTGCCTTTTCGGTGTTAAAACGGAAAAGCTCGATGAGCTTCGAACGGCTTCATCTCCATCTACCTCGGTGGCTTATTTCCGAGTAATTACGTGGTGTTATCATCACACGCGTGCGGCAGAAACAATGCCCCTAAAAATTGGGGTTTTTTAAGGCCAAGCATACACATCGTGGAACCCAATTTCCAATTTTTTCCAAAGGACTTTCAAAGCCTTTGTGACTGTGGATCGGAGTGGGTAATGAGGATGCGTGATACGCATACGCGAACGTTGCACTAGGGCTGTGATACAGTTGCGCCACAAGGACACGAGGATGCACTTTTATCAAAAGGAAAAAGCGTCTTATTGAGAGTCACTCAATGCATGCGGGCAGAAGAACCGAGGGGCAGAGAAAAAACCGACGGTTATTCTTCTCAACTTTTCATCTCAACTTATCGCAGTTATCGATCCAAAAGCTTTGGGGACGTTTTTCGTCTCCTCCCCCCTCCCCTAAGTAATTTTCCCCGTTCTCACAAATGTTCTTCCTCCTTCTTTTTCGTTTTTATCTAATATTCGTCCGTCTGTTTTTTCTTTAATTTTTCGCCCAGACGTATCGATAGGAATATTTTTAGCGTAGAGCATAAGTCCCGGTATAGAGTCCAAGCATTCATAAAGTGCGAAATGTGAGTGGGAAACGAGGGAAAAAGGAGAAAAAAAGATTAAACAAGCGCAACGCATATAGATGTATCTGTCTATATCGTTTTATAGATATTCGTTGGTGAAAACCGCACATATCGATATTCGATAGTCGATAAACTCGATGCTTGATGTATGTTGGTCGCTCGGCCCCGCGTGGGAGCGTCGCTGCTGAAGAACAAAAAGAAAACCACCGGATTCCATATATATAGATATATATATATATGAACAAGATCCCATATGATCACTGGCGAGAGAGAGAGAGAGAGAGAGAGAGAGAGAGAGAGAGAGAGAGAGAGACCGTGCAAATTCACGGGTATGAGTGGGTGCTAGACATCGCACCGAACCCATATATCCGTGCGGTTTAACTTTTTTTTCGAATTACATTTGTATATATATATATATATATATATATATATATATATATATATAATGGCTATTTATTTTCTCAACTTTTTCATCGATTATTTTTCCATTCTCTTTCCACTTGTGACTTCGCATTTATTTTCACCGGACCGATGCGCGCCGAGTCGACAATGGTGTGCGACAAGGGCAATAGCAATAAGGAAATAAAACAAGGATCCAAAAGGAATTGACTTTCGGTGTGAATTAAGAGAGACTTCCCACATTGGAAGGGTCGTGATACGCGACTCTTTGTAATTTTTGTATATCGAAAGTTTATCGCTGCTTCCCTTAAGGTCTTAGGCCACTCTAGAGGCCGAAAAATCAAGCTATTTGAGGGATTTTTTTTTCAGAAAAACTACAAAATAAATCGAGATTACAAAAAGGGGGTTTATCATACTTATCAGTATACAATAATTTTTCAGGTCAATGAATTAGTTACAATCGTTTGTTAGGCGACAATTTCTAAGGCAAGTTTTTCACTTTTCAAAAATTTGCCTAAAAAATCGTCAGATAATTGTTAATAACAAATGAACTATGCAATATACAAAAAATCCTACGTACTTCCATAGATAATGTATTTTTTAAGATATATTCAACATTTCAAGTGAATTGGTTGAAAATTGTCTGAGTTATGTTTCCGGCCAACTTAAAAAATGCAGTTTTGAGATAAACGCTGCACAGCCGCCATTTTGAAATTAATCGCTTAAAAAATGTATTGTATACAGTCACTGATATGTATGACAAACACCCTTCTTTGTAATCTCGACTTATTTTGTAGTTTTTCTGAAAAAAAAAACCAAAAAGCCTATTTTTTCGGCCTCTAGAGTGGCCTAATCCCTTAAGGTAGTACGAGCGCACAATCTTGATTTCTATAGATTTTGTTCAAATTTTAACCAAACATTGTTCATATCATTATGCATGTTTGAGTAAAATTTCAGAACACTCGACTATTTAGATTGGGAGATAATGGGTTTTAAAATTGCCACTTTTAACACTGCAGGGTCTGCACTGAAATTTAGACAGAATAATTTTCCGTAAAAAATATTTGTCCCTATAATAAGAAGACTTGTGGCAACACCGCATCGTTCCACGTATCCAATGACGTGAGTTTGCGCGGCATATTTTTAATCGAACAAAGTTTCTAATTAGTTATGAATGAACCCACACTTTAATTTGTTAATGAAGATAACATAAACAATATATAATATCAATATTTATAATGCAAATATTGTTTTATGACAACATTTTTTACTTTAGGAACACGATAATTATTTTTTTCTCGAAACATTGAACAATACTGTTCTGCGGTGTTGCCATATGTCTTCATATTATAGGGGACAAATATTTTTAACGGAAAATTCTTCTGTCTAAATTTCAATGCAGATCCTGCAGTGTTAAAAGTTGCAATTTAAACCCTAGGACCCTACACTATCTGTACGAAACAAATAACCTACACTGGGGTTACGCAAACCCCAGCACTTTAAATCAACGCTACTAACGAACTGTTTGTCGTAGAGAGGTTGTTTTTGTAATCGAACGCTCGAGAACTGTCGAATGAAATAGGCTTTGCGAGAAACACATAAAATTATCACCGTGAAAAAAGCGGGCGAACAAAGCAAGAAATATGATCTTAGCATTTCTCACTAATAATGTGGGTTTGCGATACCCATGTGTAGGGTCCTAGGGTTAAAACCCATCATCTCCCAATCTTAATAGTCGACTGTTCTGAAATTTCACTCAAACGTGCATAATGATATGAACAATGTCTGCTTAAAATTTGAATAAAATCTATAGAAATCAAGATTGCACGCTCGTACTACCTTAAAGGGGTCTTCTCACTTTAGACGCTAAAAAGGCTATTTTCATGCATTTTTAAAAATAGGTTTATATTATAGATATTCATATAAAAGTTTTTACACTTAATATATACACTTCCGAAATACATTTCACTTAAAATTATTTATTTAAGTCACTATTTATTGACGAAAATGGAAGTTAAAAAAATGTCCTAAAAAATTGTAGGTCTGCGCTGTTGATGAAATCTCGGAGATGGATCATCCGAAACAAAAAAATCAAACGATTCTAGATTCGGTATGTTAATGGCTATAGCGCATATCATACGATTTTTGATATATGCAAAAATAACAAAATGGCGGACATTTTTCGAAAAAACAAAAAGAACGTGTTTTTTCACCGTTTTTGGAAAAAAAAATTAGTAAATATCAACATCTCCAAGTATCCTTGATATGCGCTATAGCTATAGTTCTAAAGAATATGTGATTAAAATTTCATAAGGATTGGTTCAGTAGTTTCGAAGATTTTATTAATAAGTCGTCGAAAAACGTTGTTTCGAAAAAAACGCGTTTAAAGTTTGATTACATAAATATATACAATTTAAAAAAAATTTATTTCGAAAGTGCATTCATTAAGTGTAACAACTTTTATATCAATATCCATAATATAAAGCTATCAAAAAATTCATGAAGCGTATTGGCGTATAGGGGAAGGAGGTGCAATGCGAACGGTCCGAAAAGGCTGAGATTTGAGTGCATCCGAAGAGAAATGTAGTGTGAAAAAAAAGAGAACGAGACGGAAAAAGGGAGGGGGGGGTGTTAGAGAGGGAGAGAGGGAGGGAGAGGACAGCTCTCGGGAGCGAACAGCACTAATCCTCAGGTTCGGCTTAAGCACACCTACCCTACGTCGCTTTGCCGCAATCTCTCTCCCGCCGAGTAAGGCTTTAAGCCTTTTCAACCCTTCGCTCTTGCTCTTCAATCCTTGCAGTGCATATATTCGCGTAAACTTTATCTCCGTTCATCTCCCACTCTGCCGCCATCGGGGCTTTTCTCCGTTGCTCTCACCGATGGATATCCGTACGTCGGTATGGCTCCTAGGAAAGGGATGTCTCGAAACAATGGAATGCTTACGTCAAACTCGCGCGAGCGTCGCGGTTTTCCCGCGCGTTCGTATTTCATGTCTCAATTATTTCGTACAAAAGGATCAAGCCGACGGGCGACGCGCACGTTCCGTCCGGCCGAAGCCGCTCGTATACCTCGTGTCTCGAATTTAACGGGTACCTATATATATATGACTAAAAGGACCAGCGATTCGCATCACTGTAAACCGGACATCGCCAGTACCAACCCCTGCCTACTCCACCCGTGTCGAAATTTCTCCGCGATACTTTGCAGATGAAACTTGACGGAGAATGCTTTTTTGCCTTTTTCTCACGGCTTCCGACGCCCGTTGCAACATCTGAACAGAAGTTGTTGGAACCGCAAAAGTTGCCTTTCGATCTTGGCGTTTCAGAAGAAAAATCGACAGATATTCCACAAAGTGCAACTATTTCATGGCATTGAAAATGTAATCAGACTTTTCGGATAATAGAAAAACAGGTACATCTAAACAATATAAGTTGGTTTTTATTATCGAAAAAAATAATGATCCATTGAGGTGTATAATTTGGTTTGACGGTGTTGAAGTTTGCTTCGTTGGAGCGTAACTACAGTTTTCTTTGCATTTTATTTTCCATATTTTTATTATTGTGGAAGATCTTTTTTATAGATTTATATTGTTGAATGCCAAATGAACGTCTCAAAAAAAGGTTGAGGATTTTCTGTAGGCAAGATCTGCCAGAAGAAATAAGAGTAGTTCGGGAATATTAATTTTCATTGCATTCCAACGATGCAAACTCCACCCTCATTCGTTTTGTGTGGGTTTCTTTGGTAAAATATATGTTTGGGTTTGGGTTTTTTGGTAAATTATATTAAATTATATTATGATAAATTAAGCTAGAATATTTATGTGGATGATTTTGAAATGTTCTTATTTCTGTGATGAAAATAGATACGTCAGGATAAATGATTCTTTAAATATTTTTAGCGTTTACGTCGTGCTATAAGCAGGTACATGATTTTTTTCTGCTCTGGCCCGCTCTAACGGATTTTTTATCTTCCAATTTTTGTTAAGAATTATAGCGCTGTGAGTCAAGATTTAACTCGTGAAACAACCGCTTGCAACTCTTGATGGCGAATAACGAATTTTCGCGACGAAAGACAAAAGCCCCGTAAAAGTACTCAAAGTCGCGGACACAACGCTCGAATCTTCCGAGGCATTATTTATTCGTTGTTTAATAAGCAATCTAAATTCCGTCCATTTTCGCACTCGTTGGCCGTACACCTTCGCCACCCGTTTCAGGCCTGTAAAACCGAGCCACGGCGACCAGTATGTGTACACGGATACTCGAGGATATTATGAATACTGCACCCATAATCTTCGCTCTAACTGCGAAAAGCGGAAAATATAATGACAGACCCCCGAGACGACCGATTTATTTCATACTCCAGTTGTAATTGTGGCGGAGATGAGTGAAGATTTGATACTTCATTTGAATAACGCAATTTTCTTTCACGATGGCAGAGAAAGAAAAAAAGATACTGTAAATCGTTTCGGATGTTGGCATTTATTTAACGATCGCACGAATTTAAACTGCATTTTCGAAAGATCAGGTTTCAGGCGATAGTCAGGCAACCAAATTTACTTTCAGGCAACTGGACTTAGGGGGCGTACACAAATTACGTAACGCAACATTTCCAGATTTTTACCCCCCCCACGTAACGGGATCGTAGCGCTTGGCCAGAACCCTCCCCCCCCTACTCCGTTACGTAACGGGTGCTTTGTCGTCAATAATTGTGATTTTTTTTATATACATAACTAATTATGAAAGGCTCGGTTTTATATTCATTTTATGAAGTATATATTCATCTAGTTTTGTACCAATTTTCATGACATCTTGAAAATTAACCGAGATATACACGTATGCCATTATTTGATGACGAAAAAAAAATCTCTCGTCATTGTCCCATCGATATCTTTATAAGAGGTTATCTGTAAATTAAAAGTCAACAATTTATACAAATGTAGCTATAGTTAGCCGTAGCCGTTTTTTTATTTACGTTTTTTTTACAGAACGCCGACAGTTTGGACATTTTTTTTTCTATTTTCAAAGTCCTTTTTCTGTATTCAAGCAATCTTTAAAAACAGTAATTATCAAATGTTAAAAACGCGGATACGTACAACCTTAGTCGCTGCGATTACAAAAATGTTTAAAAAAAAGTTTTTAAGTGTTTGCTCGGACAAGGTCGAAAAAACTAGTTTTGAATAAAACACGTTCAAAATTTTCGTTCCGTGTTTCTTGATATAAAGTTATGTTTTTTTCTAGAAGATTGATACTTACATTGAAGTATCCAGTCGCGGGTGATATGACGGTTCTTCATCTTCATGATAGTTCACAAAATAATCAGAGCCTGTACTTTATCTATTGGAAATAATGCCACGCCTATAGGGGCTGAAGGCACTAATCAGTCGCGCTACCTGTTCTCACTAAAGTGACTCTAACTCCGTCAATTTTCGGACTTGCGAATAAAAATGTTGCCAACATATTTTCCGATACATGTACTTTCAAGAATTATTTTTAAAAAAATGTCCTTCAAATTTTGCTTGGGGGATGAGGGAAAGCTTCTGTGAAAGTTCTTGCACAGTGACTTTACCCCTTAACTGATATTGCGTATAGAAAGCTGTGAGCTGTCCACGGTAAAATTGCACGCGAGGTTTAAATTAAGTACTTGAACATGCAGAAATTTTGCTACTTTCGGCAGATCTAAAATTGAAGCAAAATCGAATTCGTTGCTCCGAAAAGCGATTAGCACGTATCTTCGCCTCCACATGGTCTCGACTGTAATATTCTTCATGCGGGTTTTCCCGATTGCGGAGAGTTACACGAAGCGAGGGTACGTTTAGTCGAGCGTCCAAATTCCGGCGTGCGTCGAAGGCGATTCCGAGTCTCGTCACTCGTCAAAGCGAGTTACATCAAACGGCAAAAATGCCAGTAGAGGGGTTGAACAAATGATCGTAACGCACCGAAACTGTCGGATATATTCGGGGCTTTTTTTCGCATCAAGCAAATCTCGTGACCTTTCCCTCGAGCGATCGAGAATTCCGTGATTTTCAATCTTGTTTACTCGGACATCAACCACGGGTGGCACGCGCGTCGAGAGCTCTTTACGCGGGGAAATACCGGTGAGGGAAAACGGCACAAAAAAACGGCTTGGTTGGAATGAGAGATAAAAGAGTTTAATGAAATTGCCAAAGATCGGCCCCCTATCCGACGTTAAATGAACTTACTTTCATCTCTTCTGGCAGGGATGACCAGCACAGCTTCGCATATACGAAGTACGAACATATCGCCGCGTTACATTAATTATACGAAGCTACTTTCACGCTAACGAATTTTCCACGGACATTCCAAATGAGATTTTCGCTCGGCGCAGCTTTGCATTTTTTTCGGAGAGTTCTCCCGCATCATTTGAAAATGCGAGGGTGGCTTAAATATGAAAAAGTAACGTAGGCTGAAGTACCGCGGGTACTCAAGTTTTCGTCGGAGATATATCGACTAATGGTGCGACGGGGCTGCAATTGTAAATAACATGATCGATGTCGAGTGCCGCGTATTCGAAATGACGTGCCAATTTTTTTTTACCTTCTACACCTTTTCAAGAGTCTAGCCGCTGGGAAATTTTCCGTTGATTACAATTATCGTGGAGTTTTTGTCGGAAGCTCGAAATTGCATCGGCTAAACGCGAAAAACGTGTTACCATACATATTCGACGATTTTCAATACACATTGAGGGTTTTGGGGAATATGAATAGTCCATTTATATTCAGAAGGTAAAAATACATCGATAGGAACTATTGAAAAAAGTATTGAAAATTCAATTTTTTTCGCATCTCGGCCAAAAATAAGTGTCTACTCAATCGCCGCTTATTTATTTTCTGTTTCGATTTAAAATTCCGCTCTGCACGCATTCTCTTCGCAATCGTTTTCTCTAACAACTACCGCCTGATTCGTTGAAATACGATAGTTTTTCCATTTTTAGTCGAATTTCAAAGTCGATTGATCGATTATCGCGAGTTTTTTCATACATACCTGTTGCATCTTTTCGGCCATTTTTAAAGTATACTTTCTGGGTAAACTAATCGGGTAAAAAAGTCTACCAAAATTCTTTCTGGAAAATTCCCCATGAGTTTCTGTAGCTCAGATCGGACCACCACTACGGCAGTATGATATTTTACGATTTTTGCGGATGAAAAAAAGTGGTCAAAATAGTAAAACATTTTTTTTTCGACTTTCACACTTTTTCAAGAATCTATCCGGAAAGCAATTTTTATGGGTTACAAATAGTACGGAGTTCTTGTCGAAAACTCAAAATTACGCTGGCTAAACCCAAATAACGTGTTTCTATAGACATTCGACGATTTTGTATGGAAATTGAGGGTTTTGAGGGAAATGAATAGCGAACTCATTTTTCATTTTATTATTTTCAGCAGAATTTCAAGATCGGACTTCAACATTAATTTTCGACATGCCTCATACATAATACCAGTGAGATGGGGATTCCCATCCGATGGGAACGTTTCATCAATTGGAATAGTCACATTTCGGATGATGTTGACGTTTGCATCGTTGGAATGCAACGAAAACCAATTCTTTTCTCTCCTGCGATTTTTTTCGGCTATCAAAATAACCCGCATATTTTAACGTATTCTTATCAGAGATTTGCGACCTCTCGAAGAAGGCTTTGGATGTGTATTGAAAAAATTAATGAAAAATGAACACAAAAAAAACGTTGCATTCCTCCGATTCAAACTTGAACGTCATGATTTCGGGAATATCAATACGAAAAATAAACAATCGTCGATTGGTGACAATGTGATGTTCTACTTCATTGTCGCCAGTCCCTTGTGAGAGCAGAGCTGCACAATGTTCTAAGAAATAATCTAAAGCAGGCACCATGAGTTATGGATCGAACGAGAGAGATAGAGAGCAGAGAGCATAAATACATAGGGTTATAAACATCGTTAGTATGCATCGTTCCCGTTATTACCATTCGTTCTAATACAGCCGTGGCAGGAATCGTCTCTCCGGGGTATCGTTTCCGATTATTACCCCGAAAGGGTTGCCGGAGTCGAGCCCTCCTCGTTGTTGAACAGCACCTGAGGGTGCAACTACCCTCCACCCCTCCCGCGGTGCTCCTTTTCGCCGCCCACCCCTTTGCCGCCGTAGATACATTCAACTGCAAGCAACAGCCGCGCGGCTTCTCTCTCTCTCTCTCTCTCTCTCTCTCTCTCTCTCTCTCTCTCTCTATAGTCACTTCATATACGGCCTGTGTTCGTTCAGCCTGATCCTTTATAGCTGCGTTTTCCGACTCGCGGGACCAAGAAATACGTCTTGGTTGATGACCCTTAGAATTCTTGCTATTACTAATTTTATGCATCCAGGGACATTAGTCGAATGACATCACCATGGGGAATACAATAGACGCAATTAGTATGAAAGAATACATTCTTAAATCTGACAATTCAGCGGTGCGGTGTCAACGATTAGGAATCTTGATAAAAATGTTAGTATTGTGGTGCTCGTACGAACGCATCTTCATAGATACTAAATGCAATACGTGAAACGATGCCAACTTTGATGTTAAATATTATGCTTTAGGACCGATGAAGTTCCGTGAAAGTTTACAATCACCTGGACACTAGCGTTGTCAGCCAAAATTAATGTTTCGTAGTTTCTGTCGTAAGCCGATCAAGTCACGTGACACAGAATGTGTTTAGGGGGTGTCTTATTGTTGTCAAATATTTCGGTTTGAGAACGATGAAGCTCCTTAAAAGGTCACAAACATCTGGATATTAGAATTGCCAGCCAGAATACATTTTTCATAAATTCTGTCGAAAGCCAATCGACCCAAGTGACACAGAAAGTGTTGAGGGAGTGTCTTATTGATGTCAAATATTTCGATATAGGAACGATGAAGCTCGTTAAAAGTTCACAAACACCTGGACATTAGAATTTTGAGCTAGAATACATTTTCCATAAATTCCGTCGAAAATCGATCGAGCCACGTGACACAGAAAGTGTTTAGGGGGTGTCAACATTTGTACAGGTAACATGGAGTGCAGAACGTCCATTGTAAAGCCCATTGCTTCTGTCGTTCACTCCACTCTTCCATTCAGTCCCTTTTACCCTCTTTCAAGTTCTGCTGTACTTATCATCTCGTTTGCCACACTGACTCCTGTATGCCGTACTCTTCGCTCACTCGCTCATCCGTCGCCTTTCGTCATGCTTTTCGTCTGTTCCCGACGCTCCCTTTGATGCTCTTCTTCGGCAGCTCGACAACCGAGCTGCCCGAGGAGCGTAATAAAAATACAACTTCCGCCCATTCCCGCTGCCCCCCGGTCGTCGGATATGTGAGACATAAGAGTGGAGACCCATCAGGCTACCCTGATGAGTTCGGTGAGCACGCGCGTGTATATATGACTTGACTAAAGCACGCGTGTGAACGCAAGCGACAGGGGGTGCAAAGAACAATGCCCGGTGACTGTATGCAGTGGTCCACCAGAGCATTAATTAAAATTTCTAACCGCCTTTCAGTGAAATCTGGGTTAAAGTCCTCGGGCAGTTCTACGACACCGGTGTCTTATGGGATACGGACGCGGAATTTGTCGTGCAATGCGCATCCTCGAGTACGCTTTTGCATCAACTTCTTCCGCGTGTACGTGCGGAACATCTTGCGAATGAACTGCTCGCTCTTGAAAACGGCCGAGATGTTTCGGGACATGCGCACAACCAGATCATCTTTGTTGGCGCTGCGCTTCCGGTCCCACAGCTTTGATAAGAGAACGGGTGGAAAGTCCACTGGACCAATGAGTGAGGGAGGCTGACATGAGAGCGTTTGTGATGGGAGTTCTTGATCAGGACTGAGTTCTGATTCAGACAGGACCTGCCTGTTGAAGGTAGCAAGAAGACGGGAGCCGTCACATCTTGTAACAATAAAACGAAAGCGAATCCAATAGTTTTCTTTTCGATGCTCCAACTATGGACCACGGCAACAAAAGCTACTGTTTCATACGGTAGAGAACAGATTTCGTCTACTTTTTTTTGGAAGCTATGCATTTTTTCTAATGCATTTAAAACAGGCTACGCGAGCCTTTATATTTCGGCAGTGCGGGTTTTTTTCTTCATCAGCGGAATATCAAGAGACTCGTGTGGTCATTGGGCTGCAGTCCCGTGATGAAGCGCCTCCACTGGCCCGCTTTTTCGCACCATTGTACACGTTCCCTCTAGAGCTTGATATATTCCGTTATTGCGAAGCCTCCATGATACATATATATATATATATATATACATATGGCGTTGCTGCCTGTGTACTCACCGACGGGCAGAGCCGCTGTCTCCGTACGCTTTCTTTTTCCCTTTTTTCATTGTCCAAGCGGACCAAGCTACCGGTGGTCGGATTCAAAGTACAATTAAGCCGCTACCATTAAAAATCCACCACTCCCCACGAGCCTGACAATGTGCTCGAAACGGCCGGACTATGGGCGCTTTGGACTGAGCTCAGTGATGTTCGAGCCAAATGATGACAATCAGCTGGACAATCTCAGGAAGTTCCAATGACAATGGCGAACCGATTGTCGCGGTGAAAAATGAGCTAGCTAATTTCGTGATGAAGTGAGCTGAGCGAAGGGTTCTTTGCGCGTGAGCAGCTTTTTGTCGATATGCACTGATGCAATAGGCAGAGAGGAGTCTGTTGCTCAGGTTCTGGATAGACGAGACTTTTCGTCAGAACAGTGTAGGAATAAACTCGTAAGAGCAGTGCCAAATGATGTTACCGTTTTTTTGATGATATCCTTGCTTCTTCGGACTCTGAGCGTAGGAGCCAACATTTGTGAACTACGCGTAGAAGGAATGAGGCTAGATCAGTAATGGACCAGTATGTCCAATAGTTTAACAGTTTGAATAATCGCGGATGGTTTTAACCGAGAAATGGCGGGAATATCAATTCCTATGTTATTAAGCTCGGTGAGATTTGCTTTTGACTTGGCAAATGACGTTTACAATTAAGTCAAGTGCTACCAGGGCTGTTTATACATGGCGATAAAGCTGAAGAGGGAGGCGGAATGAAATTCGGAGTGATCTCGAGAAAAGAATGGAGCACATACAGAGTCGATGTGGCGAGGACCGCGGTGGGCGACGACCGCAGCTCTGGGGCGAATCAACTACCTATAGTTGTAATTCTATCTTCGTCTCTCTCTCTCCCCCTCTCTCTCTCGCTCGCTTTCCTAACAAGACGTTTGACGGACGCGCTTATTCTCGAGGGGGTAAAAGGGCTTTTCCTGCTGTAGCTCGTTGTCGGGTACTCCGGATATTCCGAAGGGTTGATGGAATTGGAGAGTGGGTTGGTTCTCTACTTTTTTGCTATCTCCCTCGTCCTTCTTTACTTTCTTCTTTTTTTTTATTTCTTCATTAATCTCACTCTCTTGCTCGAGTATTCGTTGATGTCCTTTGGAGCCTCTTCTCGCTGGCCATTTTCGATTTTAATACCGAGCTGTCAACGGAGCCTGTTCAAGTAGGAGCCATCAAAAATTCTCCAGATACCCCGACGGATAATATCCTTTCATATTTTTTTCCTCCTCCCCACGAGCACTTTTGATTCCCGGCGTTTTCCTTTGTAAATTCCACTCCCTTAATTACAAAAGCCGTCGACGAAATTCCGAACGCGAGTTGTGACGAGAAGGAGGCGAGGAGAGCACAGAGACGGGACTGTGTCAGTAGGAATATCGAGTAGTAATATCGTCGATGGCCCATTTGGCATTCGAGAGCAGGGAGCACTCCCGATTATTGGGCAGATACGAACAAGAGCAGCTCCTTTCAAGTTATTTTTTTATCTGGCCCTCTCTTTGCTGCCATCGTCGCAAATTTACTAACTATGAACCTGCTAAGGTCGTCGGCCAGATCCTCTTTTCTTTTAGCCTCGACGAGCTTGCAGACCTTTTAACGTGTATACATATTTTTATTGAATAGTTACTCGGCTATTCAAGCTGACTCAAGTTCACTTTTCATACGCTTTTTAAGGGTTGAAGATAATTTCTAATCCACAAAAATATAATATTCAATATTAGGGTTAAAAACAATCGACTATTTTTTTTTTCAATTTCCCCTATGTAGTTGGTTGCAGTAGGTAAGGTAAAATAAGACGCCTATTGTAATGTGAGCCGTTAATATTGAAATTAAGCACTTTATAACTCGCCAACGGGTAAACGAACAACAATGCTCATGGCATTTGTTTGTAGGGAATTGAACGCTCTATAAAAAAGGTCTCCTATCGTTTTATGATCAATTCACTCTTTCCGAAGTTATTCCAGGTGAAAGTTCGATTTACAGTAAATTTCAAGATTTTTTTATTTTCCGGCGAAACTATCAGACTTATCACAAAATGTAACAAGACATTTTTGTAGATCATTTTATTTTCTATAAAATCATGTCATGCAATCATTTGAAAATGTAAGAGTTCGATCGTTAACGGCTTGTCAAATTTATTTTTTCGATAAAATTTGCTATTACCCTGAAATTAATTGTTATATTAATCAAAAATATCAATGAGAAGACGCCGATTTTTATGAAGTTAGTTTCAATGTTAATCGTTGATGAACGTTGTAAACATGAGTATCCTTTCGTTCTATTTAAAATATATTCTAATATAATACATTATGAAATTTTACTTATAAAAATTATGAAAAAAATTGATATTTATTCAAGATTTCTTTTGTGTACGATGCAGAAGACGTCAATGATGTTTTTGCACGACTTGTAAAATATATTGCAGTTGTTCCTCGTTCCTCGTTGACCGATTATTATATTCTTCTATTAACGCAAAACCACGTTCTGCAACGTCATTTATTGCCCTTACATTTCTTTTTAATATCACGGGCTCATATTTCAACAGGCGCCTATTTCACCTTACTGAAACTACCGAATAGGGCAATTAGAAGAAAAAAATAATAATCAATTATTTAAATCAGCCTAATAAATATAAGAAACGAAAATAAGAATAAAATGGACCATATGTCTATTTTATTGTCACTGAATAAATAAATATGAGTAATTTGGCTGAAAACCCAGGTTATTCTATTCGGAAAAAATCCCCACTTCGAATCGGTGAATTTGCGAAGATCTGCATCTCTTCGTGTTTGTTCAGAAATGGCGTCCAGTCAGCACAATATTACTTCAATTATTTGTTTGAACCTTCGGTAGGGTTAACTAAGCTTATTTCCCAGCTTGCTTGCTGCGCATGTATTGTGCGTTTCTCCAGTGAAACTTCTCTTCTACTCGATGAGACGACTAAACTCCGGCTCTCTAGTTCTGTCCTCGGGGAAACGGGAAATGAGTTGCTCGAGGGTCTCGAGGGCGAGAAAAAAAGAGAGAGAGAGAGAGATTAAGTAGTCGAAACACCTTTCAAAAGTTAATGGAAAAAGAAAAGAAGGAAAAAAGTTCACTCCATATCTGTCGAAGGAGATGAGAGGAAGAAGTACAAAAAGCGAGAAACACGCTACTTTAAAGTTTCGGCGTCGTTTATTTTAAGAGCGGAATCTTTCTTTCACTTCCGACGCCCCGCCAGGCACGGGTATTTTACGGTACAGGTCACGAACGCTAAAATTCTCCTCAACTGTGAGCATCTTCGTTTTGATTGGAGCAAACCATTTTTTGTACGCATTTGTGTTTTTTTTTACGTTCAATAAACTCTTGACGAAACGTTTCAATTTTTTATTTAATGGAAAGATCCTGATCACTAGATGACCCCAATTTTTTTATGTTTTCAATCGTATCAATTATTTCCAAAACTATCATCATTTTCAGTCAGGCTGTCAATTCTTGCCTTGCTACAAGTAAATTCGTTTCTTTCAGCTGTTTTTCCTTCAGCCCTCATCCTCCTTTATCCCTCATCTTCAGGGCTATTGTCATTGCCGAATGTGAAATGACGGGATCGCGATATGTTGAGATGGAGCGATCGAAAATGAAGAGCATCGATACTGCCGAGGGGACAAAATCCAGATCGGGGAAAATATCAATCATTGATGAAGCGTGAAAGGGATGAAAATGGCGACACATTGGGTATTCTCTTTCTCTCTCTATCTCTATCTCTTCGCTCGGTATATCATCGAGAATTACGAATGCCCTTGGTGGGTCCAATTTGTGAATTCCTGCTTCCTGCGTCCCCTTGGCGACTGCGTCAGAGGATTCTCATTGTTAGGCAGGGATTAATAATACATCCAATACTACCTTCGCAGTTCGCCGTCCCTTTTCCCCCCGGTGAATATTACGATATTGGAATGTACCTATAACCGTCGCAGTGTATTATCCACCCCGTGTACACAATTGCGAATGGCCATTTAGAAAAATAACAACTGCATACACATATCGAACGAGAACGAAATCGAAATGACTGTCGTGTTGGGAGAGAAAAGTCCGACGTTTCTCGAGGCCCTGTGCGGAAAATATCGTCTCGGTTGATGGTGAAAAGATGAGCCGCGAATGGGAAAAACTTCGATGCGTCGCAGCCGAAGATTAATCCTCGTTATTGACGAAGAGCGAATCATTCCCTTTCGGTATGTACTCAATCCGGGAATCTATGGGTATTTATTGTTCTGTTGGTACTGTTATTATTTATGTTATTCAACATGTGTATTAGGGGATGGTTTCTTGGGGCTCGTAGGATCATTTCGAGCGTATCGTATCATTGGAAGGCTCGAAAAAGAGAGAAAAGTAAAAGGTACAATCGGGATTGGATAGCGGGATCTTTTATTGCCTGTATACGAAGGATAGGAATCGTTGGAAGCACTGAGACCCTGGAGAGTCGAGTGAAGCCTGCCAGTCCATAATGCCAAGGATGCTGGGAAGGATGCTGGAAAAATTCCCAGGCAAGTCCCACTTGCCATTTTGGTTGCGAATATTTCTTATTTGCTTTTGTTTCCGTTCTCTCATTCCTCGCAGACTGACTTTTCTTGCTCCCAAGGAACGGGAAAGGCGAAATGCCTCGACGTCCACAGACATTTCGTTCGAGGATGCGTCTATGCTGGCTTTTACACCAGACCTGCACTTCGAGTGGCATCGTCGACTTGACCCCCGCCTGTTCCGGTGCGGCTTACTGGTTCCTTTTGCGATGCCATGTCCTGCAATATCCGGTGGCTCGATGTCCATCGCGGATATTGCAAGCATTCAGCGTAACCTCGAGGCTCGCTCCATAATCGAAGAGAAGATAGCGCGAAATCGTGCCGAGCCGATTAACGTAGTTCTTCTGCTAGCGTAGTGCAAAAAAGTATTCCTCTCTAGGCATGATGAAATATAAGGACCATTGAACTTTTCATGGAGTCCATTGGAACGTTGCTATACATTGAACAATTGTCTATAGGAGACACTCATAGACGATAAAGTTTTCTTCTGACAGGGAACATCACTAAGTGACCACCTTCGATTTTGCTGAAACTCATATATGTGATGAAGTATGTATAACTATTAGACACGTATTTTTTTCTACCGGCGGAAAAACGAGTTTGAGAGAAGAAACCACCCCTCAAAGCAAGCCATGTCGCGGGGCTGATTTTGCAGTTCCACAGGCAGGGCACCGATCTGAATAAAACAAAAAGCAAAATTTCTCTAATGTCAAATGATGGGGTAAGCCCCCCCCCCCCCCCCCCGATCGAGCTGAAACTTTGCACAAAACTTCCTTTTAATATTTTAAGACAACCCTTAAAGCGATTTTTGGCAACGCGCAGAGGTTTTTGGGTTTGTTTGGGTATTTTGGGGTTGTTTGGGTATTTTTGGGTTTGTAGCCCAGTAAAAGAGACGAAAACCCAGCACTTTTTAGCGTAGAATGTGAATTTTTGACTGACGGTAGATGGTTGCATACTGAAAGTAACCCCAATAAAATGTTGCCCCTGAACTCGCGCCAACTCGAAGAAATAGGGGTTGAAAACTTAAAAATCGCCGTATCTCGATAATTAATAGCCCGATGAAAAAATGTTTCAAAATAAAAGTTGTTTGGAATAATAAAATACGTAGAAAGTTATTCGACGTCCAATCCCCTATATTTAAAAATAGTGGTACAAAAACACAAGAGCACCACTGATCCAGATAAGCACGCAGCGATATGTCTACTCTGCTCACACACGCATCAAACTCCAATTTTCTAATCGTATTTGTGCCGTTATTTTTAAAGATAGGGGGTTGGACGTCAGGTTACTTTATACGAATTTTATTAATCCAAACAACTTTTGTTTGAAACCTTTTTTGATCGGGCTATTGATTATCGAGATACGGCGGTTTAAAAGTTTTCAACTCCTATTTCTTAGGGTTGGCGCGAGTTGAGGGGCAACATTTTATTGGGGTTACTTTCAGTGTGCAACCATCTACCGTCAATCAAAAATTCATATTCTACACTAAAAAGTGCTGGGTTTTCGTCTCTTTTACTGGGCTGCAAACAAAATTTTAGTTTAACCCAATTTTATTAGGGTTAAACCCTAAAAAAATTCTTCAAAGTGCTGGGTTTTTGTCGCTTTTACTGGATTATTGGAAGAAAAAAAACTTCAAAATTCAGCATCTCGAAAACTATTGCGAGTCGCCAAAAATCCCTTAAGGGCTTGTCTTAAAATATTGAAAGGGAGGTTTGTGCAAGATTTCAGCACGTTCGGAACCTTATCCACGCGATGAAAAATCCACTATAGAAGTATCGAGAAAAAAAATTGAATTAAGGGGTGACACGCCTTTCTTTGAAGGGTGGTTTCCAATATTAAAACAGTTTTTCCGACGACAAAAAAATACGCGTCTAATAGTTTTCAAAGCTTTATCACGTATATAAGTTTCAAAAAAATCGAAGCCGGAGACTCAAGTGATGTTCCTTGTGAGTGGCGATCGTGTAACTTTACGCTCCGGACCTTGATTCAAATGTCATCTTCTTCGTGATTATATTTCGGAAATAAAACTATGAATAATTTTGTTCTTTTTTTACCTCATCTGGATAATAGTCCTCTACCGTCTGGTATTTATTTTAATGAAAAAATATTGACGCGCAGTCTAATATTAGAAAAAAGTCGCTAGCGTCAGAATTTGATTCAGCTGCCATTGACGATATTTGTGAAAAGTTGCTAACGGTGATATAAAAAATTCCATGTCTCCAAATCTCGAGTTAGAAACGGAAAAGCTCCGGGAAATTGAACAAATCGTTAGATGCTGCAGTTCTTTTCACCCACTATAAATTTTGATAAATTCTATCGGGAGGCATTTGGTCGAGAACTTGAAGAAAAAAAACAGAAATGTCAATCGTAAAGAAACTGCCAAACTTTCGTTTTCTTTAGGCTACGCCATTTTATCCATTCTCACGAAGAGTCCTTGCGAGTTCTATACAAAAGTTCGTGGACCGCTTTACAAAATATCCCCCAATAATTATGACTCTCTCTGCTCTCTCATGCTCTCTCTGTTAAACGTTTGTTGACTCGTTTATCAAGGGTTGAACCGCAGCCCGGCGGTGCATTAGAGATTAAGCTTCGACGAGGGGAAACCCGAAGAAGAACCTCCCGCTTATCTGTACCTCGTGGCGAATCCCTATGGGATAAAAAAAACGACAACCAAGAACGTTCCAATGTTCACGACACGTGTCGACTAATTCGTGTGCGGAGAAGCCACGCGCAATATCTCTTGACGTATACGACAGCAACTTTAGTCAGTGGCTCTTATATGTGACATTAAACGTTACGTTCTGTGATGCTGATACGGTGTAATATGTCACTCGCAAGAAATTTCGCCACACTCCCAGCCTCGGGCTCTTTGACAGGACCGCACGCGAGTTCCCGTGGTACCGACAATTTCCAAACGCACACACGAATATACAAGTCCCGAAACTAATGCGGAGAACACCGACGATACTTTTTGAGTTTGAATAATATGCAGTTCGATACTCTAGAATTGGCCGAATTTGCGTAACCTGATGACGACATTGAACCTTCGTAATCAATGGAAAACAACAAAGTTATGTAACAATAGTTTTTTGAGAGAAATGGAACGGGAAAATTTCTTCGGAAAGATATTGAACTCATAGTAATAGTAATTTATCGTCTACGTTCATTATTCCAAAGACACACACACACACGTTTTTTTCTCCAAAAGGACTTTATCAGCATTTTTTAAGGCCTATATATGACCATTGAAAATCAATGTTGCTGTAGCGTAATCTTATAGAAAATTTGATGTAAGTCCATTTTTGCAGATAATATAGAGAAAATCGTTTGTAGTGGTAGATATTAGGACATTTGGAAAAAAGTCTAAAACTGGTTGTTGTGAGGACCCTTTTTCGACGAAAGATCGGATTTTGTCAGGGCAGCCTTAGTAACTGCGACCATATAAGCATCATCATATTTGTTAAAATAAAGGCGCAGTTCGAAGAAGTATGCAATATCTTTATAAAACTTCGTTTGGTTTTTTGCATGAAAAATATTTTTATTCATAAATGCAGATGTAATAATATGTTTAAACGATATTTATAAATATGTATGTGTGAGTGTTTCGGATCGCCCACGAGAAATGACAAATGTAACAATATTTATATCGGTTTGCATACAATCAACTAATAAATAAATACATTTTTGTCGCCATTTGCATATGCTGACTAACAAATAAATCACTACATTTTTCCATTTGCGTATATCATCACTGTGCGACCGTTCTGTAACAAACCATCTAAGTCCTCACAAGATTCCATATTGACATTTAATCCTTTTTTAAATAAATTTCACATGACAGCTACAAACCGTTCTGTAGTTTTTCAGTGTAATTCGTGCAAACTAGATGGCGTTAGTTGGATTCAACTTTGCTTTAAGTTAACTTATTATGGAATTGCAAGATTCGAGTGTGGGTAAAGTTTGCGAAAATCGAAAAAAATTAATAAAAACGACATAAACTACGTGTAAAATGTGGCTTTGTTCTAAAATAAGCAGAACAACTGCTTCGAAGTATTCCATATATCGTAACGGAATGATGCGATACAAGTCTGTCAGACCCTGCATTGTTAAAAGTTACAATTTTAAAACTCATTATGTCCCAATTTAAACAGTCGACGTTTCTGAAATTTTACTCAAACATGCGTAATGATATAAACCATGTCTAGTCAACATTTGAACAAAATCTATAGAAATTAAGAGCGCGCGCTCGTTCTACCTTAACACAGTTTCTTGTACACATTTCCGAGTCTGTGATTTCGGGATTCGCTTTTTCGTTTTATATTAAACAATTAAGTGTATTATTTCTATGCGTATTGGGTGGGTTGTTTGGTGTTTTACAATTGACACGTAAATTTTAAGATACTAAATTCGGATCAACTGTTTACAAATATGCATAAAATGTGTTTAACTTTGTTGTGAAACACATTAAGGCACAATGTAAGACACATTTGACATTCAAACGTGTAAGTGTCTGCAATTACACGTGGTACATGTTTTGAATAAGACATCAATAACATGTTAAAAGTTAATACGGTTCAAGGGATTGGAAATACACATAAAATGTGTTTGAATTTTCTGTAACACTCATAACCGCATTGTTTTAAGTTGTACATGGCATTTACACGTGTTAATTCCAAAAATCACGCACCTTGCGTGTAACAAATAACACACATGGATTTGAAGTGCTCTCTCTCTCTCTCTGCCCCATATTCACCGATCCATTTTTTGCCCAGCCAACACCTCCCCTGGAATTCCGAGAGTATCGGCGCGGTCGCATTACAAGTCGGATAAGCGGGAGCTTCTTTTAGTCGAGAAAAAGAGAAATATTAGGGATAGAAGGAATGGAGGGCGCGTGAATCTGGAAAGCAAAAGAACGAGCCCCGCTCCCTTTCATCCCCCAGGGCACCCCGTGGGGATCTGCGGATCGTACGCTCGGTACACGCTCAACCTGTACCGAGGGTGCCAACCTTCCTCTCTCCCTGTCGCCCCTCACGAAATGAGAAAGGTCCAAAGGGGACTGGATGAGATGTGAAAAGTGGATTTACGTTTGTGATACTTATACCTATATACACGTATATGGATACACTGTGCGATACCGACTGTCCCCGTTTTTCCGCACCTCGGCCCTCTTCAGCCCCGCCCTGACAGTAGCGCCTCTTATACTCGTCGAATTTTAAATCCAGACGCACAGCCCCGCGGCCCGGATTTTCTTTTTCTCCCCCTTCCGTTACTTCGATTATTTACCCGAGGCCGCGTGCGTCGACGGAAAACTCATCCCATCGATCAGTCCCATTAAAAATAAAAGCTCCCAATGCAATACGAGTCGCACGGCGCGGCTTGCGATGAAACCAAAAGCTCGCGTGGAACAAAAATTGACTGTGTATTCATCTGGTCGGAAAAATTCAGCGTTTAATAAATGATCGAAACACACAATGCGACGAACCAATGTAACATGTTGCGACACAGACGTGTCCTCACGATCCTCGCAAAATGCTTTATAAAAAATGCATGTTCCGCATTTTTGTCTAGGTAATTTAGATTTATAACGTTTTAGGGCTGTGCTCCATTCGCATTGCCATGAACCGATGAGTTATGAATCCAAAGAGAGAGAGAGAGAGAGAGAGGGAGAGAGAGAGAGAGAGAGAGAGAGAGAGAGAGAGAGAGAGAGAGAGAGAGAGAAGAAAGCAGTAATAAAATCAGATTTCATGGCAGCTGGAAGATAGGATTCGCGATACACACACCCACACCCACACACACACGCACACGCACACACACACACAAATACATATATACATACAGGGTGTACCTCTTATCTCTGCCACCCGAAATAACTCGGTAATTATCGACATGACAAAAAAATATTCCGGACAAAAGTTGTACGGTTTGAAGGGGGCCATCAAATGCGACCAATTTTTCTTTTATTTCGGTGGAGGCGCTCACGCACACACTCAGAAAAAATATTTATTAAGGACAAAGAAGTTTGTCTCCCGGCGAATAAGTTCTCTTATTCGTATGTGGGCCTACTACGATTGTATTAACAGCTGAGACATTTTTTTATTTAAGTTCATATTTAAGATTTACTAAGAATGTTTCTTAACATCTAATAGGATTCTTCATAATCCCCCAGCTGTTTTTTTCGAGGAATTGTGTAATTTCCTCCGTCATTATTTTCTCACTTGAACGTTTTTTTGTCACTTTATATTCTTACTTACACTTACATCATTTCTCACTTTCGAGTTTCTCACTTCCGAAACGCAACACTGACACTTGTGCCAAAAGCATTGGCATAGGAAGAAGCTACATGGCAAGCGTATGCGTGAGCTACATCTGACGAGCGGCCTGCTGTCGAGCCCGACGCGTTGAAGGGCAAAGTGCGCATGCGCGCATTAGTATCATACTCGCGAAATAAGAGGTTTGGTGATTGGAAAATAGTATTTATTTGATTTGAGGAAATATTTATTCAATTTTTCTATTTCAAATTTGGCTTTTAATTGATGTGAAAAATCGGCACGTAAAAAAACATATTTAGTGACGCTGAATAAATTCTGTAGTTACAATCACATAAAAACTGTCTCCATACGAGTCAACATTTATTAATTTCTAATAAATTATGTTCTAATGTGCCAATTTATTAGAACATAATAAAACATTTTTCTGAGTGCAGTGAAGGTCACCTCCACTTTTTTAAATCGAATGGTACACTTTTTTTTCAACCATCTTGTGGAGCACAATAGAGTCAAAGTTGTTCAAGGTCATTCAAAATCAGTATCGATGATACAAATCTAAATATCTCAGATCAATACCAAATATTTGGTAGTGATCCGAAATATTTAGATTTGTATGTCATTTTAATAGGCGACCTTGAATGACCTTTAACGACTTTGACCCCCTAAAGTTTTTTATGCGGATTGAGGTGCTCCACAAGATGGTTGAAAACATTTATGATTTGATTTACAAAAGTGGCGATGACCTTCAGTGTGCGTCAACGCCTCTACCAAAATAAAAAAAAATTGGGCGCATTTGATGGTGCCCTTCACACCGTACAACTTTTGTTTGGAACTTTTTTTGTGACGTCGGTAACTACCGAGTTATTTCGGTTGGCAGAGATAAGAGGGACAGCCTGTATATAGCTCGTTGTCGGCAAGCAACGTGCGATATGTAGCGATCCCAAGATTTGAGCAAGCGAGGGTGCAAAGAGTCGTGTCGACAGGTGCAATTTTTCTTTTCGAAGTTACATAAACACAGCATCGAAGAAGAAGATATCAACATTTGGGTGGAAAGATCACGAAAAATAATAAGGAAGTAGCAGAGATGAAAAAACGGATATTGCACTACAGAGATAGATAGGTTTATTAGTGTTCTAGGACGAAAAACGTCCTCTGGCGCAACCCTCATTATACACGCAGTACATACAAAAATACAAAAAGTGACGGAAGCTCCATACAGCAAGGAAGTATGATAACTCCATACAAATAAAGGAGATGTAAAACCAACAACGCAAATTCAAAACGAGCCGTAGATTACATACGCAAATAAAAATAAAATCGTAGTAGGAAAGAGAGAAAAATTACACAAAAGAAAAATGCAAAAGAATACCGAAAATCTCTATACAAAAACAAAGACAAATGAAATGAAAATGAAAGCGCAGGTATATAATATAAACAAAAACAACTATCATGCATAACAAGAAAGGAGCTAATCACTACAAAACGTTACACATATAAGAGAGTGCCCGCCGCAAGCATTTTGCTGACCATTTCATTAAAGTCTCGTTTCTGCAGGCTCATGCTATTTGGTGGAAGCTCATTATAGAGATTTGCATCAGAGATATGGAAAGCATGTCTCATGTATACCGTACAGAAATACAGAATGGATGTAAACGCATGAGAGAGAGAGGGAGAGAGAGAGAGAGAGAGAGCTCAGCACCACGGTATTGTTCAAGTTCTTTTTCCCTTGAGGGAGCTCAAGTTTTCAACTTTTCCGGACATGGCTCGAACTTCTTGCGTCCGGTGAGTTGAGCTAATACGACAATGACGAAAGATTGTGTAGGAAAGAAAAATGTAAGAGGCAAAGTAAGCACTTTTCTTATCCAGTGTGTGTACATTATATATAATAGGTTTGCGAGATATGTATGGAGAAAAGTAATCTCGACTATATCCGACTTCGTGAATTATCTTCATAGAAGCCAATTGTCTTCATATTCAGGATTATGTAAACTGGAATCTTTCCAAAATGTTCCAAGTATAAGCTTATTTATACACAGGTAATTTTAAGGTCCACCCTGCTAACAAAGCCTACGATTGGTTTGAACAGATTTTCAGAAAAATTCTTTAAAAATGCTGCTGTATGTGCTGGTAACCGATACTACATAAATACAATTACGGTCTCGAAATATGCCCCCCCCCCCCCCCCCATATATGTAGGTAGGGGAAGTAGGGGCAAGATGACTAAGGTCATGTTCAAATAAAGCAATACATATATGAGTCAGTTAACTTTAATTATTCTTATAAACTAATCAACATTTATTAATCTTTTAATTTTTGGGCGCAAGAAAATCAGTCTTTCTGATTGTTACCACACAATATATATTTTTATCCAAACTTTTATTTTTGAAATTTTACCCCGTATGCGGAGCAAGATAAAACCACGCTGGGAGAATAATGGGACACGTATTACCCAAATAGGGTTTTACGATCGGCACAGTAATCGCCCACGACTGGTTGCCAGAGAACAAACGATGGCGCGATAATGGCTATATAAACGGGCCAGATCCGCACCATGCATGGTTGGTAATGGTAAACCATGAATGGCTGCCAAGACTTGGCCAATTATCATACGCCCATATTGGCCCAGCAACGGCTGCCAGATCTTCTGCCGGAAATGAAAAACAAAAAATTGACAAATTATGAATATAAAAATTCTAGTAGTATCTTTTTGGTTTTCTTATGCTTTACTTATGTCCATGTACATAGAATAATTGCATTAAAAACGCTTTCTGCATTGTTCAAGTTTTTACCTTTCATCGGGATCGAACCTGCGCCTTTCGTTCTAGTGTCGCGCGCCCTACCCACTTAACCATTCTAACACTTACAGAATCTATCGTCTGTTCGTTCCTTACTTTTATGCCGATAATTTTATTCGTGACATTAAAGTATACCGACAAATTTTTTTGTCCATTTAGGCTGTAAAAATAACTCGCTCGTTTTGGGTGAAGTTCCGAAAAGCATACTCCTCTGATCGAGCTGAAATTTTGCACCGAACGTCCTCTCATGATCCTAAGAGAAACCGTTAACGGATTTTTCATGACTAGCAATAGTGTTCGATACATCGCATCGTAAAGTTTATTATTTCACGCCATACGAGTATATCTGTATATCCGATAGATACCCCCCACTCCTCCGGCCGCGCTGCTTCCTGGCAAACAGTGCTCGCCCGTATGTGCATATCACTTGCCATGTGGGATGGGTTTGTTTGGGTTTATTTAATATAGTAGAAGCGCAGTACAATAAATAACTTTCAATATACGATATATCGAAAACTATTGCTAGTCGCCAATATCCTTTTAAAGGTTCTCTTAAAATATTGAAAAGAAGGTCGGTGCAAAATTTCAGCTTCATCAGTGGGATATGCTTTTCGAAACCTTATCCCTTGTTTTTACGTGTTACAGTTTAACGACCTGCATTTGCGAAACGCCCAAAAACAAACCATCAATGGCTGGAATAGATCTGGCAAGCCGTTCATCCGCCTACGATACCCCAACGCTGATCGCCATATTATCGGTGCAATAGTATTGGCCCAAGAATGGCTGGCATAGATCTGGCAAGCCGTTCATCCGCCTACAGTACCCCAATGCTGGTCGACGAATTATTGGCCGATTATCTGCAAACCGTTTGATGGCTGAATGCTGGCATTTTTGTTACGACAGGCGACCCTATGTGGATTACTGGCATTTCTCGCATCTAAAAGTGGTTCCATTCTCAATGCCAGCAATTTGATAAGCCAATCGTCCAAGTTCCGTAGTATTTAGTCCGAATAATCTTGCTTCCATATCATTTTAATCATTTTTAAGTTCTTTTTATTCCCCTGGTAGAAACACTGGTTGAAGAGGAACCAAAGGCTTTCCCAGTTTCATTTCACCCTTTCTGACGTAGATAGTGGTACGTTGTAAAATATTGCGGCTTTGCTTGCATTCATCTTGTTCCATTAGACGTTCAACGAATTAACAAAGAATCACGCAATGACCTTGAAAATTTCTGACAAACCGTTCTTATTATATTTATAATGAGTACTTTCATTGTGTTTACCTACCTGTTTCTAATCAATATCAGCAACTCAAATGAAATGGAACCATGGTAAACATTATTGACAATTGGATCGTTTTCTCAAAAAATCGATATTGTTTTCTCACTCGAGACGCGAGCTTCCGCCACAGTTCCCCTAGGGTAAGTCCGGGGTAGTTGGCCACATTTTTTTCAAGGAACCGTCCAAATAAAAGTACAGACGTTTCTGGACTCAACTTCATTCGTAATTAAACTTTGAACATTTAACTTTCAGATAATTTACGAAATTAAAACAAACCCCTATGAGATCAACCTTAAAATTACGATTTTTTTATAATCACGACTGGCTATCTCTCCCGGAGTATCCCGGTGTGATGGCCATAGGAGTAGAAGTGAGATGGCTAGCATTATGCTCTCGGTATTCTCTTTGGTTTTATGTTTCGATTCTTAGTTTTTTTTTATTTAGCCACATCTTGAACACATATAATCGAAATCAGTATAATTTTTGTGTACCCAAAGTTGGCATACTATGCGCTGAAGCCAGTCTTCGTCGAGACGAGTTTAATAATAATTTTCTCCGCAACATTTTTTGTCACTGTTCTTATATCGTCTTTCTAGGTATTTTGTAGGTCCTAGCGGCCGCACGAACCAACAATTCATCATTTTTTACAGCACCAATAGCTGCTTTTGATGATACTTGAGTCCAGTTCTTTCGTAGAGCAATTGCTTTTCTCTTGTACTAATTAGGCATCTAAAACAGATGTAGAAAGAATGAATTACTTGAACACATTACAACTAATACTATGGCTATCATACACTGACTGTACGTGGCCATTTCTCCTAATCTCCCGGGAGAGATGGCCACATCTAGAATGTAAACAAGTAGAAACAACACATGCGAAATCTTGAAGTTATAACAAAGCACTGTTCGTGAACTATTCAAGAAATACAAAAGGAACCATTACTTTTACAAAATAACATCACGACAATGTAAAACACGAAACCTTCAAAAAAATGTAGCAGTAGACAGAATAATTGAAAACGATTTTACTTACTTAACATTTTTTGCCAAACTTTTGCTCGTACACTTACACGTGCGCACGACGCGAAGCGTCAATTAAGGAGTAACAGGTGAAATCTAGTGCGCGGTTCCATGAAACATTTCTATCGGCCATCTCTCCCTTATGACCAACTCCCCCGGGATTACCCTATATACATCGGAAATGATCAGTCGAATTAGTTATTCACTTCTTAGTTACTATGATAAAGCGACTCCAGCGATTTCTTGCACCTCAATTTATTCACTCTACACATTTATAGGCTAAAGTGCACGTAGAGCTAAGTGGGGTCGAAAGAGGAAAAAATCAATGACCCTATTTACAAAACTGTGATAGAAGTGACCTGAAGCGATCGTAACTTCCATAAAATATCCAGATAGAATGCCCAGGGCCCAATATAATTTCACTCTCGAGAGGAGTGCTTGCTTCCTTGAGGATGTCTCGTTCAATTGACCGAGCGAGCAGTGTTCCAAAGATACAATATTGCGGTATTTGAGAGACATTTTATTAAACTCCCGTGAGAGCGATGCTCCCGGAGTTCCCGTGGGAATCGTTTCGGTTGATGGTCAAGTAATGGTCGAACGGTCGCTCGTCGAAAGTCGGAAGGGAGAAAAGGGCCGACCGCGAGGGAAGACGGGGCCGAATAAGCTTTGGGATACTAGAGTGAAAAAACAAAACGAGGGCGAATGAACTTTTCACGTATCTGCTCGTTCGATTGCGGAAAATTCTCGGGCCCGGAAATGAATTGGGGATTTAGTGAAAATAATCATTGTACTAGGGTGAGATGGGAATAAAGTTAGGGTGAGGGAGGACATGTTTAGAGGGGACGAAGTCTCCGTTGTTTTTTTTTAATTTAAATAGGATATATTTAAATCAAATAGGTTTTTTTCCTTGTCTCACGGCCTACTACGAACCTATTTGTTTCAAATATATTTTTTAGAATATAGAATATAGAAAATCATATTTCATAAATCCAAAATAAAATGAAATACACAATTCAGAGTTATACGACAATGATTGTGTATCATGATTCGTCATTTCGTAGCCTTTTGAAATGTTCTTTTTTGAAGAAAATATTTCGCCGCCTCCACGTCTGTCTGTAGTATCTTAGTCGCAGATATGGCATAAGAGACGACATGAATTCCTCTAACTATTTGTCGTATCGCATAAACTACACCAATTTGTTAATATCATTGAGATAATTAGGGAGTTTTATCGAATATCATGCTATAGATTTATCCAAACATAACCTATATATATATATCCTCTCTCTCCCCCTCTCTATTATTATTGCTATAAGTATTGCAATAATGGCAGACCATTAATTAAAGCAAATAGAAAAATGTTTGTCTCTACGAAGAATCGAACTACTCTAAATTCAGTGGATTCTCTAATACTCATTCAGTGGATTCAACTAAATTGTGTTTCAAACAGATGAAACCGAATCACAGATTTATTAGGAATAAATAAAATATTAGGAATTAAAAAAATGTATGCATAAAGTGGACAATAGTTTCGACAATTTGACGACGACATTTACTTGATGATTGGGTGAAGCTGGCGGGATCAGGCGAATTGACGCACGCCGTAAGTCCAGTTGCCTGACCACCGCCTGAAATTAGCCGGCTCAGGCAACTGGAGGTAGCCGTAGATACGGTTGCCTGACTATCGCTTGAAACCAGCCGGATCAGGCGAACCAAAGCACACCGTAAGTAAGGCCTCCGTACTACAGCGTGATCAGGCCCGGATCAAATGTCAGGCCAGCCTGACAATAATTTTACCCTGAGATCCGTCGGCATTTTAACCGCGAGATAAATGGCTGAATAAACAGATTCAATTGAGCGACACACGAGTGAACTATCGAGCGTTACGCATCGGGAAACGAGAAAGAATAATAAAATCGAGAGAAAGAGAGCAAAATACGAGAGGAGATGAACAGTCGAAAAAAAACGTCGTCAAGGGTTTCCGGCTTGTTCCGGGTGCATGGACATTTTTCTTTTGCCGCGCGCGACCAGAAGACGTACACAATAAAGATCAAATGCAATTTCGTCTCTCCGTTAAGGCGGTTACATTCTACTGGCGTGTACGGTCGATCTTTCGTCTTGGTGCGCGTCTGACTCCCTTTCTCGCGGCTCCATTAGAACTCGAGTTTATATACGGGAGAGCTCTTCGCGTGGCTCGCCTCGTTCCACGATCCGTGGCAACCGGAAGTCCCTCGGGACACTCCTTTGCCGCGAGTGGAGATGCCGCTCCAAAGGAGCGAGAGGGTCACGAACACACACGCGCACTCTTTTTCCGCGTGTAAAGGACTGACAGGAAGGAATAAGGGAAAAAGAAGAAGAAGAAAGTAACGGAGAGAGCAAGTAGGAGGAAAATAGGTAGAAACGAAAGAAAGGGTGTGAGGGTGGCCCAAATTGCCAGGGTGGAGTCAAAGTGGCCATGAAGAAAAGTCGTATTACTGCGACGACGTCGAAAAATAGCTGTCCCGCCACTCACGTACGGCTTTCTCAGCGATTTTCTCGTCGGCTCGATGAAAATCGTCGGGAAATTGTTTCACGATTACTTCTTTCTCTACCCTGCGTACCGCTTCAACGTACCGAAAAATAAACATTTTCAGAAAATATAAAACGTAAGTTTCGAATTGGCGATGGACAGCGTTATATGTATATATATATATTATAATAATTACAATGTTATATTTATATAACATTGTAGTAACAATTTATATATGACGTCGTACTAACGATTTGTATATAGCATTGTAATAACACTGTTATTAAATATAACCTTGTTCTTGCTATGTTATATTTTATTGCAATGAATGTTTATATTAATTACCATCAAAATAGAGGGTCAGGGTTGCGAAATTTGTAATGAAAAAGTAATGCACTATTCATTACTTTTTTTTAATGGGTAATGAACAAATATTTCGTTACCCATTACATCACATTCAGTAACGTAAAAAAATCCATTACTCATTACATTATATTTTGTATTATAAAAAAATTCCATTAACCATTACATTACATTTTGAAATGCGAAACATTCTCATTACAAAATGCAATGTGATGTGTGTATATGACAAAAAAATTCATTACACAATACATTGTAATGGGTAATGGACATTTTTTACTTTACAAAGTCCAATGTAATGGGTAATGGATTTTTTTTACATTACAAAGTGTCATGTAATGAGTAATGGAAATGTTTACATTTCAAAATTTAATGTAATGCGTAATGGAATTTGTTCACATTACTAATGTAAAGTAAATATGTCCATTACTCATTACAAGGTAATATGGATTATTATTCGTTTCCCATCGGGTCAGATCGACCCAGTGCAGAAAACCGCTGCCCCTAATGGGAAACAAATGATAATCCTCATTACGTTGTACTGAGTAATGGAATTTTTTTATATTGCATTGCATTAGTAATGTGAAAAAATTTCATTGCTCATTACAATACATTTTGTAATGTAAAGAAAATCCATTACTCATTACATTACATTTTGTCATGTAGAAAAATTCCATTAGATTATATGGGTAATGCAAATATTTCACATTACAAAATGTAATGTAATGAATAATGGATATTTTTCATTTTACTGAATGTAATGTAATGGGAAATGATTTTTTTTTCATTACAAAATGTAAAGTAATGATTAATGAAAACGCAAATGCATTACAAAAAGTAATGCATTATTTGCAACCCTGTACAGGGTTGTTGGATGACGTTGAAGTTTGCATCGTTGGAATGCAACGATTTTTTTTGTTTCTCCTTCACTTTTATTATTATTCCAAACCTTTTTTTGCAACTTTTGGTCGTAAATCTGTAATAAAAGTACGGAACGCTCGAAAGATCTTCGGAGCCTAAATCGGCCAAACATAATGTTGTAAATGAAAACTAATTAATTTTCGTTGCGTTCCGACGATGCAAACTTCAAGATCATGCTGCTGGATATTGGTTTGTATCCCGTGAACCTAGCGGACATGTTTTCTGCTATCGAATAACCCTGTGATGTTTTATGCAAAAGTAAACCATTTTCAAGTAATCATTATTTTTATTACTTTTTTTAAAGTAAGGGGTAGCCAACTTTGAAAATTGATTTGAAAGACTGTATGGAATGGAAAGTTTTTATTATTATTTCTTGTTTGAGGGCATAGGAAAAAAGAATTACCAGCAACAATTAAATGAGAATAGTCTGCAAACATTTTTGAATTAGGGGTTCAAAACTCTGCAAGTCTAATAATTCTTCTTATTTTATTATTGATAATTCTTTGTTACTGTATGCTAAAACAACAAATAATGAAAAAGTTCGATTCCATAACACAGTTTGTTTAAATTAATTTTTAAAACTGCCGATCCCTCACTTGAAAAAAAAATAATAGCTCGACAATGGTTCACTTTTGCATAAAGCATCACTGGGTTATTTAATAGCGAAAAACATGACCTATAGCCCTTTCCGGGGATCGCGGACAATAATCAGTAGCTCTGTGTATAAGTATATATATACACACAAATATAAATAAAATAAATTATTCATCTACCGGGTACCCCATTTAAATCTTCCACCTTATTTATCTCGAAAAATACTGCTCCGACCAAGTATTGAGCGTACAAAAGTTTTTAGGGTCAAAGGGGCGTTGAAAAAAAAATTTTTTGGTCCAAAAAGTTTTTTTTTAAAATGGGATCATGAATTTCTTTTGTCGAAACATTTATTAGGTTAAAACTAACAAGTTTTATGGGAAAAAGTTTTTTGATAACGTTCATAATTTTTTGGTTAGAATACCATTTTCTACTATTTTAGCGCTATCCAGAATGTCCCACCAGGAGGTAAAGTCTCCAACATCCCTAGTGTGGGTGTGTGTGAGTGTGAGTTTGTTCGGGGTTGTTCGAAAACCCAAATAACCCAAAACAACGATTAGGTCGCTGCGGCTAGTCACATCGGCTAAAAAATGATAGGGTAACCTAAAAATTATGGACGTTATCAAAAAACTTTTCCTAAAAAAGTTGTTAGTTCTGGCCTGATAAATGTTTTGGTGCAAAAATTCATGATCCCATTTTAAAAAAATATGTCGGCCATCTTAACGTCGCCATTTTGAATTTTCGACCAAAAAATATATTTTTCGAGGAGGTATCCCTCTCTGGAATCTTCAAAAAACCTTTTTTTTGCATATATAACAACATTTGTTTGGAATAATAAAATACGTATAAAGTTATCCGACGCCCAATCCCCTATCTTTAAAAATAGCGGTACAAAAACACGAGGGCACCACTGACCCAGACAAGGACCAGCATATGTCTACTCTGCTCGCATACGCATCAACCCCGAATTTTCGAATCGTTTTTGTGCCATTTTTTACAAAGATAGGGGGTTGGACGTCACATCACTTTATACGAATGTTATTATTCCAAACAACTTTTGCTTGAAACCTATTTTGATCGAGCTATTATTTATCGAGATACGGCGATTTTTAAGTTTTCAACCCCTATTTCTTAGGGTTGGGGCGAGTTGAGGGGCAACATTTTATTGGTATTTCTTCCAGTATGTAACCATCTACCTTCAGTGAAAAATCCATATTCTACGCTAAAAAGTGCCGGATTTTCGTCTCTTTTACTGGACTATTGGACAAAACGGGAGGTATGAACGGAGATGTAGCAGATATATATATATATATATATATATATATATATATATATATATATATATATATATATATATATATATATATATATATTATAGTAGGCGCGCGTTGAAAAAAAAACTTAAAAATTCAATATCTCGAAAACTATTGCGAGTCGCTAAAAATCTCTCTAGGGGTTGTCTTAAAATTTCAAAAGAAAGGTTTGTGCAAAATTTCAGCTCGATCGGAGGGGGGTTTCGGAAGCTTACCGTTAAAAAAAAACTTAAAAATTCAGTATCTCGAAAACTATTGCGAGGAGCCGAAAATCCCTTAAGGGGTTGTCTTAACATACTAAAAGGGAGGTTTGTGAAAAATGTCAGCTTGATCGGTGGGGGTGGATGGGGGCTTTTGCGACATCAATCGAACGATGAAAATTCGAGCAGGTGTTGTAACCGTATCCGTAACATACGTGTAATTAGATAGTACGGTAAGGGTGCCGTGGTCTATAATGGTAATAAGCAGAAAGTATCACGTCCTCAGCAATTAACTTCCTACCACCGTAACTTGCTCGTGCCTTTTTCCGTTCGTACAAAACATTCTCGCCTAATGTAATGTTCACTTTTCCATAGACTCGGTAAGTATAACTGTGAAAGCGTTTCCTCTCGCGCTCTTCCTTTCTTTGCCACTTCCAAGTGGCAAGCGACGGCGGTAAGCCAGACGTTTTCCCGCTGGCTCTTTTCCCGGCTTCCTCGCTAATGATGGCAACTTAAACTTTAATCTACTTAATTAATAGCCATCGTCTATTATCCGGGATGGACCGAGAATCGTGTTTTCCTCGCACCCATCCCCTCCCTCGCCGTCTTTCTTCCCTCGCTATAAAACAAAAACGTTTTTCCTGTCCACCGTTTTCCTTTTTTTTAAATCTTCCTCGTATTTAGCTTCGTGTTCGGTGGATTTTGTTCCCGCGAAGTGAGCCCGGCATCCTTAGCTTTTTCGTTTCTCATCCCTCCGGCACGAAAATGACTGTTCCATAAGTTTCCGACTCTGTGAGCTTCCACTTGCGAAATGAGCGAATCGCGCGTGAAGCGACCTTTTTTGTTCACTTTAGGAGGCCTCGCTCCCGCACAAGAAACCCTTCTCGTAATACAGCCCAGATAGTCCAGTAAAAGAGACGAAAACCCACCACTTTTTAGCGTAAAATATGAATTTTTGACTGAAGGTAAATGGTTGCATACAGAAAGTAACCCCAATAAAATGTTGCCCCCCAACTCGCCCCAACCCTAAGAAATAGGGGTTGAAAACTTAAAAACCGCCGTATCTCGATTATTAATAGCCCGATCAAAAAAGGTTTCAATCAAAAATTGTTTGAAATAATAAAATACGTATAAAGTTATCTGACGTCCAACGCCTGATGTTTGAAAATAGCGGCACAAAAACGATTCAAAAATTCGGGGTTGATGCGTGTGCGAGCGGAGTAGACAGTTTTTGTGCCGCTATTTTCAAAGATAGGGGATTGGAAGTCAGATAACTTTATACGTATTTTATTATTCCAAACAACTTTTTTCGAAACATTTTTTGATCGGGCTATTAATTATCGAGATACGGCAATTTTTGAGTTTTCAACCCCTATGTCTTAGGGTTGGGGCGAGTTGAGGGGCAACATTTTATTAGGGTTACTGTCAGTATGCAACCATATACCTTCAGTCAAAAATTCATATTCTTTGCTAAAAAGTGCTGGGTGTTCGTCTCTTTTACTGGACTAAAAAGTCTTCCACCATCGACTCGAACGCTCGGCGGAGTCACCGACGTGAGAAGTAGAAGCTTAATACTCGTGTACTCGACGCTAAGTGCGCTATCGGAGCAGGTAAGACCTCTCCCAGGCTCTCCACCGGTCGGGCTATTACCGCCTGAGTCGCAAAATTAATTTTCATAAACGCTGAGAGCAAATGAGCTACCTCGTTGAGCTCGAAATATCTTACCTTCGGAACGACGAGCTGTAGGATCAATTAGCAATTTTCTTGATGCGCGCCTTGCATACGTACATTGTTGGAGTAAAAAGGCCATAGCCGTGGATCAATGCGTGTAATTAAGTAAGTACTTTGTTGATTGGAACGTCGGGGGAATTTCCATTGTGCGCTAATTGCAATTGATTCGCACCCAAATAAACCCAAACAATTATATACAGATGTCATAGCCTAATTGAGCTTTCTAAAAAGCTCTGACATATTTATTAATGACATTCGTCGTGACAAATTTTGTGACGCGTACAGTTTTTGAGTGTGCTTGTAAACAGTTCATTGTGAATATCTTCACTCGGCAGATCGAGCAAGGTAAATTTATGGTGGTAGAAGTATTCTGTCACATTTAAGCTGATAAACGTTTAAATGACCAAATACTGTATGCTGACATAGGGCAAAATAATGGTTATAATGAGAATTTAAAAACTTTACGTAATACAGTCGAATCTCGATATAACGAAGATTTGTCCATTCCCTTTCAATAGACACCCGAAACCTTGAGACAACGACATAATCATATACATTTACTCTAATTGCTAATTACTTTTTTTAATTTTTTAAATGTGTAAATTAGAACATTTTCTTAAATGTTCTAATTTACAACTTTCTTTCTTTAAAAAATATCTCCATATTTATAATACTAATATATTTATTTTAAATAACATTTCACGGAACATGACTTCGATATAACGAAACCTCAATATACTTTTGTTTAGTATCTATCAATTAACGAAGAAAAAAACAATTATTTCCAAAGTCGTAAAATCGCTGTAGGCCAGTGCAATTACCGTTAATTAGAAATTATGATTGTTAGTTTTTTCATTATATATATATATATATATATATATATATATATATATATATATATATATATATATATATATATATATATATATATACACACACTTATATATTAAGAAGAAGAGTGTAATTATGAAACAATATCTATTTGGCGACAAAATATATTCTGCATTTGATTTAATATTTTTATACTTTTGTATTCGTCCCAAACATTGTAAAATACTACTCATTTGTCTTATCGCAACAGGAACGTGTAAAAATAAAAATTGGTACAGTTTTTTCGAGGACAGCAGGTTCATTTTTACAAAGAGAACCATTGATTGCCAATTGCGTTTCCCTAGTCGACAAAAAATGTCTCATTCATCGAACGTGGTTGTGGAATTCGCAGGAATTTTTCCCGTGTCTCTTACTTCGACCTGGTGATTTTTACCCCATTACGAATGAATGACGTAAGACCTGCGTTTAATTCCTGCGACCGAGCACGTAATCACGATAAGCGTTTTTCTTTATCTCTATTTCTGTCTGCACACCGACTATATGCTCTCCGTCCCGCTTTTTCTCGTTCCCTCCCTTTCTCGTCGCGTTTTCAAGCGTTTTCCGAAGCTACCCTCACTTTCTGTTTTCCTCCCCTCTCGTTTTGTTGCTCCCTTTTTCTCGATTCGATACCACTATATTTCGAAGTCGTCCGCTTGGTCTCTGCTCGACCATTAATTTCATTTTATCGCCTCTCGCACGGGATTTGAACCTGCCTATTCTCATTTTCTCTTTTTCGTCTCTTCAACCCTCTCTCGCCGTCTCGCTCGTTCCTTTTCTTCGTAGGTAATGCGTTCTGGATGTAAAACAGGAAAAAGAGGCCTAGATGCCCACACGCGAACGATACACACGTCTATGAGAATACAGTGACAAAAGGTTCAGGGCGAATCGGGAGAGTTTCGCCCGATAAAATTTCATTCAAACTTTTCCTTCGGCATTTGTCCCGTATTTCATTCGATTCTTTCTCGCCACGCGGCTGCTCTCCCCATCGTATTTTTTTCCTATTTCTCCTATTTGAAGTTCTTCGACAATTTTTCACCGCTCTTCGCCACCTTTTCCCTCCATACTGTCCGTTCGATATGAATAATGTTTATCGTAGCGAAAGCGAAGAAGTCTGCCGAAATCTCGAGCTAATGCCACGAAGAGCCTTAGGCCACTCGAGAGGCCAAAAAGGACATATTTTGTCATTTTTTCTCAGCCAAACCATAAAATAAATCGAAATGACTAAATAGGGAATTTATTATACACGTAATTGACTATACGAAATCATTTTATTCACAGCGATACATGTCAAAATGGCGACTGTGTAGCATTTTTCCGGTGACGCTTTTATTTGTGAACGGTCAACGGCTGGACCAACAGCTCCTATAATTTTTGAGTTATGATGAGACACTAAAGTTTTTTCGATTATATATAAAAGCAGCTATAGAAGTACGTAGGATTTTTTTGATACATTGTTTTTTGTCAAAATGGCGCATTTCTAAAACAAAAAGAATAAAATGCCATGAGAAAATCGTCAAAAAATTGTTTATAAAAAAGGAACCATGTAATATAATTTTTTTAATCCTACGTAGTGCCTTAGAAAATGTAATTCTAAATATACTGTTAAAATTTTGAAGTGCATCCGTTGAAATTTGATTGAGTTGTGAGCCCGGCCGACTTGAAAAATGTAGTTTTGAGATAAACGCGTTCAAAGTTAGTAGAAAGTCACGATATGAATAATGTTGCGATACCTTTAATTTTCAACAATCTTCGAAAATCGAATACTTGGAGATTTTTTACACCCATCATCTTTTGGAATATAATTTTATAGGTACTAAACTACCTAAATCCCAGAGCTGCTTAAGGCCTTAATTACAACGCAATGCACCAGGGCTGCAGAGCAAAGCCGTGGACAAGTGAAATGTCTATTTTTTAATCTCTTCCCCGAGTGGATGGTGCAAGCTATTAGAGAGCCCTAGCGCGGTATCGTAAGCTGCAAGAGTATAAATATCCTTTCGGGGACGCTAAGCGGCTCTGGTCTTTTACCCCATCTCTCGCTCGGTGTAAGAACTATAAGCGATCATATCGTATCTGAGACCAACGTGGACTGTGAAGCATCTCTTTTTATTTGAGATAAAGTATCATCTTTAGACTCAGATCCTGCTTCGCAAAAATTATCCCCGTAGTTTCGGCGACGTCTGCAACGCGTCATGACGGAGTTAGTTATTCAAATTTTCCCTTCGATTTCCCATTATATATTTGTGTGCTTAGGAAACGACGGAATTTTTTATCAGTTATTTTACGTAAAATGTTCTCTTCGGGTTCTTTTTTTCGTTTTCTTTCACTTGTTTTTTTTTTAGGGCACGTTTCAGGGCACTGCACAGTTTTCCTTTTACATCTCCCTTTTTAAGGTACCCGATAGAAAAAATAATTCAATTGCTTTACAAATAAGTCTAGGCACTAGTAAACAAGATAAGTAAAAATAGGTAACAATCTCGATTTTTAAAATCCATACACTTCAAATCTAGTCGGTAAAACGCCCTAACACCCTCCCTGCGAGTTCGACGAGCAAAAAGCTCTGAAATGACCTGGCAGAAAAACTAGTCTTCCATAATGAGATTCTCCGGATGTACCTGAGTAGAAGTCGATTCGTGTCTATTTCATCCACGGTTCCCCAATATCAAATAGAATGCCCCTTCCGCGATTTACGCCCACGCGAATCAACAATATCTCCCGAGTCAGTGTGTATTCCCAGGGATGGAAGCTGTCGGTTTTTGAATTGGTATATGGAACGGTATTGTAGCCTCGTCGCTTCCGGTCACGGCTCTCGCGAATATCCCTTAGGACCCACACGATGCATCAGAGAACACGGACATAGTGGGATTTAGAGACGGAACGCTGAAGGGCGGTCAAAGGGGTGGAAGGGTCGGTGGATGAATCTTGTAGCTTCGAGGGACAGAGACCGCATATAGAGTGGGGAATTCCATCAGTCTGCACGCGTGTTTCGTCGATTATGTATTTGCGAACAAATACGGGAGCACGTGTATTTACCGTTTACATCAAACAAGAGGAAACAACATGAGGAAAGATATGTTGCAAGGTACAATGACAGGAGGGTAGTTTTCCTTGAGACTCATTATGGAAAAGTGAGGCTGTGGATCGAGTAATAAATGTTCGACTGGTAACCATTAGAGTGCACACGGGGTCATTTTGACCCCAACAGTTCGCAGCAACACGAGCATCTCCAAATTCAGTCATGTTTTTCGTCAACGCCCTGTTTGTCAACTCTACCGTGCTGCGTAGAAAATGAACAAATTTGCGACAAAAAGGGTCTGTATGTTGCATAAGGTATATAGTTGTATAGAGCGTTATCCTTAAGGGGTCTCCTCACTTTAGGCGCTAAAAAAGGCTATTTTCATTATTTTTTTGATAGGTTTATATTATAGATATTGATATAAAAATTGTTACTCTTAATTAATACACTTTCGAAATACATTTTAAAAAAAATCCAATGTATTTATGTAACACAAACAAACTTTGAACGCGTTTTTCTCGAAACCGCGTTTTTCGACGGCTTGTTGATAGAATCTTCGAAACTACTAAACCGATTCTCATGAAATTTTAACCACATATTCTTTACAACTATAGCTATAGCGCATATCAAGAGTTTCTTTAAATTTTGATTTTTACTATTTTTTTTGCCAAAAGCATGAAACAAACACGTTTCTTTGTTTTTTTTTTCGAAAAATGTCCGCCATTTTGTTAGTTTTGCATATATCTAAAATCGTATGATATGCGCTATGGCCATTAACATGCTGAATTAAAAACCGTTTGATTTTTTTGTTTCGGATGATCCATCTTCGAGATGTCATCAACAGCGCAGGCTTAAAAATTTTTAAGGACATTTTTTTAACCACCATTTTCGTATATAAATGGTGATTTAAGTGAATTTAAAAAAAATGTTTTAATGTATTTCGAAAGTGTATTTATTAAGTATAACAACTTTAATGTCAATATCTATAATATAAACCTATCAAAAAAATTCATGAAAAGAGCCTTTTTTAGCGGCTAAAGTGAGAAGACTCCTTAAGGTGACATACTTTTTCTTTTACGATAAATATTTAAATGAATGACGACGTATGAATTCGAAGTATATACATAAAGGTGTATTATTATAATGAAACGGAATCAGCTTCAGGACATTAGTAACTTAAATAAAAAATTCAAAACCACATGTAGGTCGACGTGTGTAAGACGATGTACTTCAGTCTAAGATGATATGTATGTCATCTTGCACAAGTCGACCGGATTATGCTCAGATACATTAAATTCTGGGTTAAAGATTAGTTTATAGCAACCAATATTTACTGGAACATTATTATAGTCACGAAGAAGTGTTGCCTGCGGCACGTTAAAATGTTTGGATGCTATAAACCAACCCATTATATGCTTCTTTACAGCTTCAATGGTCTTGCTCACCTGTTCTTGTGCCTAGTTCTTACGAGGCGAGATTCTTTGACAATAGCCATTCATCCTATAGCGGTAAGCCAAAAAATCTGATTTTATATCCGATTTTATACGCAGCAGGGTTAGATGACATAATGTGTCATCCTACACCGACGTCTGGTATGTACCGATAAGTGAATGCAGATTGTGTTTATTTGTCGTGACAAAATCTTTCGAGTTAGAATATCCGTTGTGCAGTATTGTGAAGTAAAATGACCGCTGATTATGAATTAATTAGGTCAACTAGGAACAAATCTCACCCGACGGACATTTTTATCAACAGATAATAACGTGGTCAGTTTCTTTGGCATTCCAAAATCACGAATATATTTGCTACGTAAAAGCTTGCGTTCACTGACGGCTATACTGGATTTCGCTACTAGCACCACTTATCAGCCGACCATAGAACGTCACCGTTACTCGTATAGCGCCATATTTCAAAAGCTATCGAGGGTGTGTCGTTTTATCCGACTATGCCATCTTAAGCACAACTCCTCTTTATTTTTTTTAAGTGCATTGTTTTCAAGATATTTGAGACTGAAATTAGCATAGGATAAATCTGGGATTAATATACTCCTCACTCCTCCACACAATCGTTTTAAACCTGATATAAGTTTGAAAGTAATTACTAATTTGACAGTTAATAAATTGAAATAAATAGTCGCGGCTACGAAAATTAAACACGAATTAACTAAGCACGAATGTAACAATAAAAAAACACGAACCTCAAAATAAACAATCGTGAGGACACAACCGGGGGGCTTTTCATGAGGCCTCCAATAGAAAGTCTCCTAAAAACAGTGGTGCCAATGGTCACCTAATAGAAGCCTAAGTTCCAAAGGTACAACTCCCTCAATAGTTATTGGAATAAATATCAATAATAAAATTAAATGGTATTGTATCCAAGGGAGCCCTAAATAGTTCCTCCCTTCAACTAATGCCCCACTAGAATTGACAAGCGCCACAAAGTTCTCCGGCAGATAGCGAGGATGAAGGCGCCTGATACTTTCGATCGTGTTTTGCATTGAAGAATCAATGCACCGAGAAGGTTGCGCGAAAAAATTATAAGAAGACTAAAGTTGGACAAATATGAACGGACCGTGCGGGGAGAAAGACGAAAGATGGAGGACACATTTTCTAGGTGAAGGAGACCCAAACAAGATGTAGTCACATTCGGCAAAACACAGCACACCAGTGGCAGGTAGCGGCCCCGGTTCAATCCGTTGCGACGCAGGAGTGGATTTTCTATAGAGGGTAGTCGCGCTGCGACCTCGAGGTCAACCAGGGTGGAGGATTAATTATGCAACGTATCTCAGCCGTATGTGCCACGTTGCGCAGAGGCCAGTGCGGCGTTGATGCGTCGGTCTGACGGCCAATTAACTCCCCAAAAACAACCACGAGCTTACCAGAAAGCCGAGGGCATTCGGTGTTTGTGCAATACGAGGCTGGTGGTCGATCGCCAGACACTCGTGGGTTTCCTCTTAACGCTCCAAGGATGCTGTAATAATTCCCTATACGTACGAAATCCCGAGCCATTCCATTGACCAGCATCATCCTGCGTGTTCCATGGTGCTTCGTTGCGGTACGAACCTCGACCACGCTTGATTCTTGAATTATTGCACAGATGGAAAGCACTGCACGAGGGAGAGCAAGAGAGGAAGAGAGGGACAGAGCGAGAGAGAGAGAGGCAATTCGGTAGATTATGCATTTTAAATCAACTTGGCTGTAGTTCTGACGATGCCACGGTGAAGAAGATCCCCCAATTATCATGCAACGGAGGGTGAGGAGATAGACGGATAATTATTTCGATACCCCGATGAGCCCTCTTGAGTGTCCTCACAGACCCAGCAGAGCGATGCCAGCAGCGCTATTTCACGATATATACGAATGCCGCCTCATATCGGATGAACACACTTAGCCCGTACTCCAGAAAAGTGACGTTTCTAGATAATTATGAATGAACTGTGTCAGGAAATCACAATGTACCTATTGATTTTACGTTAGTGAAGATTATGAAGACAACGCTAGTACCGAATGTGTCCGGTTGATCCTGTTGCTGAATTCGTCGTCCATTTATGGCTAACGAACTCACTATGAGAGAGATAGAGGGGGAGAAATAACAAATACGTGGAACGAGAACCATCACCCGTCTCTTCCCACCGACCATAAGCTTTTCGCTTACAGTCAAACCGTTTCTCTCTCTTCTGTTCCCTCTTTCATTTCTCGTGTCCATGCATGCATCCCGTACATACCTTGGCAATAGCGAGAGTTCACGCCGCCCGACGGAGGGAAGGGTTCCAGCCCTGGGGGTTGGTTCCGACGAATTGCGAAACGGTCCAACAGACCCGCGCCCGGTCGACGCGATGGTGTGGGACTTCCCAATACAATTATTAACCGGCCAACAGTCATTGGCACTTAGCTGTAGTGAACTAACTCCATTAGAGAAGGATCCAGGTATGTCAATGACTGTTTGTTTTCGGTTGATGAGAGGGTCAATTACTGGGTCGTCCGTTTCAACGGCAGGTTCGGGGAAAACACGTTTTGCGTACGGGTACGGGGCGTTTCACATGGAGAAACGGCGTTTTGAGGCACGACGTTCTCCTGGCTGGTCGTTGATGACCGTTTCGAAAAATCAATGAGTGTAAGGTGGCTAAAAGATTTTGTAGTTCCTCCGTGGCTCGTTGGACTCATTATTGAAAACTACAAACCGTACGATTAAAAACTAGAACTTACTATTAAAAAATACAAATTACTATTAAGGGATCTACGTAAGCTTGACATTTTAAAGATGCGATTTTTCTAATTGCAGAGCCTTATAGTCTAGGGTCTTAACTTTAATGTGCAACGATGATTTTTTGAAAATTTCAACAATACGACAATTTCCGTAAAAGCTTTATTTACCCTTTTCGATTATGGGTTTTTGTCGAATTGGGTTTATGAAACGTTGTAAGTCGTGTCTCAAAATGTATTCGTCTGTTTCACTTCAATTTCGGATAGAGCATAGTTTATAACATCTTCTATGACCAGATGATTTTTTGATATGCTTATTAATGTGTTAATAATAAATTATCAAAGCTGTTTTTTGTTAAAAAATCGAACTATTTCGCTAAGCTAACAGCTAAGCATCTTCATAATTTCCAAAAAGTATCCGGTCATACGAAAGTTTTATTATTATACTAAAAGAACAATTTTTGAATTTTTAAGTTCAGATCGCCCTAGTTGCTAAAATCACCTAGATCCATCGGCCATGCAGCATCGGTGGCATTTTGTCATTGTTCATAGGGGTTGTAAAATTTCCGCTGGAAGAATTCTCCTAAGCGCAGAATTCCCCATACACGGTGGCATGTTCACCGGAGGGTTAGCGCGGGGCCAACACTGTTATTGCATTAACTCATCATTGTCATTTTTATCACGTGCTCACTTGAATCAACAGAAGCCGGAGAATCCCTCCCTAGTTTTCCTGTTTCGGCAATGCATGAGGGTCAAGTTGAGGGCTCCACTACCCCTGCACTTTTGTACTGCAAATATATTTATATACATATATTCCACCAGGAGTATTTTATTTAACATGTACCACGTTTGCAAAACCTCCGAACCCCACGGCCTGTTTTGGCGCGACTCTTGAGCCCTCTTTAGTCGTTGTTCACCCGGCCCACCCGTCCCGGTCCGATTACTGGGACTTGGATGGTCTGTGAATCGTGTGTTCTGTATGTTTCAATATGGCAGGATCCCTCGTGAGAGAGCCTCGACTGTATCCCCAATAGCGGATTAGTCACTAACGACTAACGAACTCTCTCCGCCATGCCAACTTTTTCCTGTTTTTTTTTTCACGTGGACTACCGATTTATCGTTATCCCCCGTGAACCTCGACGAGGCGCAGTGGGACGAGGGAAGATATTTTAAACATTTTCATCGCGCCACGCCGTGCCCGTTGGGCGAACATCGAGGACATTCGGCAAAGTAAAGACGTTTGGAAAAAAATGGTTTCTGCCTTCCGGTTGAAATAAAATCTGTATGGACATTTAATAAAAACGTGTACTGTAAGGGAATCTTTCCCAGGTAATTTTCCACCGAATGCAATGGTTCGAGTGCCAAAACGGATGTTACCAGTATGGCTAGGAGCTGCTCCTCTTCGATTTGCGATTAGCTCAACCGAAACGTCATTTTTTAACCTGTGTAGTATTCAGTAATTTCGTGATATGTAAAAGCCCTTTTAGAGAAAAGTTGCGTAAAACTTTCATGGATTTCTTTACCAGCGGAGTCGTCAGCAATTTCGCGTCGAGGCCATTTGTGACATACTGCGAAATTTCGACGCGGTCACAACAATATTGCAGAATTGGTAGTTTTTGACTACGAGTCGCTGCAATCTAGCTCCAGGTGTCACAGCAATTGTCTGCTACTCCCACTGTAGCAAAAAGCAAAGACCCAATAGGCGACGGTTGTTGCAGGTCCATGTGTAATGCAATGTGTGAGTTCACCATGCAGGATCGCCGCCTGTCGGTAAACTGATGCACTAGATTTTTAGGATTGTCGATTGTATTTTGAGTTTCGTTGGTGGAAATTTCGCTAGTTTTATGTAAAAAACAACTATAAACCCCAATTCCGCCGTCATTTTTTATAAAAACTGTTGAAACTCAATGCTCAAAATGTGTTTTTTTTAAACTTTCGAAAGCCTAACGGTCTTAAAATGTCCATGAATTCGGTGCGTCAGTCAGTCACAATAGTTTTTTTCTTCATAATTTTGAAAAACGATGACTGTCAGGCGCTTTCTGCGACCATATCGCATTGATCGAAATTAGGGTTCAAAATTTCGAAGTAGTCGCAGCATGTGACACACATGGCGCATCGCTCCCAAACACCTGAATTCCGGCCAAAAACTCGTTGAAATTGCCGCCTACATGGCTGCAGGTATGTCCAACGAAGGTTATTCAGCGATTTTGAGTACCGGACGCAACAGATCGAGAGGGAGGACAGGCGCCGTTCATTTAGCAGCAAGGAGGCTCGTACAGCTCGTAGACTCGACAAAAGTCATCTGAACCAATACTTTAAGGAAGCAAAAGGACTTCTGTATGGATATGGAATAGCTGATTAGCAGATAATTAGTGTAAGTAAGCGAAAATTGATATTTCCTCCTATTGAAAACTTTGGAGCACGTTTTCTCCAGTTTTCATTTTCACGATTTTTCTAAATCGGCGGGCGTAACAGCACAAAAAACCAATCGACCTATTGGATCAAACCAAAGTTTATTTTCTTTCGTATGAAAATCTCTTTTAAGTGAACTAAAAAAGTTGAAAATGTCTTTTTGAATAATTTTTATAGTACGCTAAAGTGTTTTTTGAACACATATTTTTTTCCAAACCTAAGAAAAGTTATAACTTCACGTTTTTTTTAGCTTTTTCTTAGTTCGCCCAGAAAAAAATATATGAAAATTAAAAACTCTTTTGGTCTTTTTTATTCAGCCAAGCACTACGAGCTGCATCTCTCCCGCCGATTAGGGATTGCAGTGGCAAGACGCACATGTAATAGGCTGATAAAACTGCAGTCATTTGTTGTTTCATGTTGACACTTTTTTTCTACATTTTAAATATACATGAAAAGATACCTCAATGTTTACTAGGCTCACTATTTTACTTCCCTTCTAAAAAAAATCCCGAAAAAACGCTTTTGTTTGCTTCTTCACACTCAGGCCGTAAATCGGGTATACGAGCATCGAACACTCATGCACATCAATTTGTCGATTGGGTTCCACATTTTCGTGATTATCCACACGCGCAAGAGCGCAACGCTGCTTGTCACTCCAGCGTGTGCCAAGCAGAGCCCGTTTTTCGCGTGTAACCTTCGAGATGGTAGCTACCAACCGATGATTACTCTGCCGAATATGGCATCACTCTCTATGGTATTGTGAGGCACTCGACTAGAACAAAAGGAATGAATAACCGCGAGTATCGAAGAGTTAGGGAAAAGCGAGGAATTAAATGGGGTGCTTGAATATATATTTCATATCTTCATAGAGACACTCATCTCATCAGACCCAGGCTCTCTGTACTTTCATCCCGCTTTGCAGCGACATCAATGCACCGTACGGTCCGGCAAAAGAAAGAGAAAGATAGAGAGAGACAGAGAGAGAGAGAGAGAGAGAGAGAGCGAGAGAGAACGAGGAAGTTGCAAAGTTTATCAACTTTCCCTATATACATAGACAAGTTTCGAAAAGGACGTCGAGCGAAGGAGCCTTCGTCGCAGCACAGCATGAAATTCAAAGGGAATACGAGACGATCTTCCCCTACCCCCGCCATGAATCCTTTACAGCTACTCTTCCCGACTGTCAATGTGCTTAGACTCATATTCAAGTTCGCATTATGATTATATTCATCATATACTTCCGTACATGAAGGAGAATATCACGCGGCATGAAATATCGCAATTTGCCGTCAGATGACTGAGTCCATTAGCTCGAGAAGCTTGAAATTCAAAATAAATAATAAACGAATATTCAATCTATATTATTGTCACCAATTCGAATACAATAATTACAGAAAAAACTGTAACAGTTTTTAAACATTAAATCATAAGCGCGTTGAATAATAAAGTTGAAGAAAATAATTCACACGAGAATCACCCACCCCCAAAAAACAACCCTTATCGGATCGACTCCTACAATCATAACAATATTTGTCCGAACAAAATTGCTTCAAAAACAATTTTTCGGCCTTGGTGATTTCAAAAGTACGGACGGCGGCTGACACACTGCAAGGAATAGAAGTCCCCGTCGTTAAACTTTATTTCAACGATTAGGATTCTTTCACAAGTGATTCGATGCATCTATTCGACGACCGGCTATTAAAGTAGTAAGCACGCTTGACCACTGAAATTACCTTTTGATCGGTCGCGTACATTCTACATAGGTATATACGTGTACGAATAAACGGACGTGCGATTAGTTAAGCTCGTTTGTCCGTTTAGCTGTGCGTGCGTCAAATCACACTGAATACGCGAGGACTCAAGGAACATAACGAACGTCGGGCTCGTGTAGACCACAGCCATCTACATATATATAGAACGAGAAGGATATGTATACATATATAGGGAATGGCGATTTTGAGGACAGTTAATTCTCAGACTCTCCTCATAGTAGATTATTGTCTTCAAAGTCACTTTCCGATAGAATATTCATATAAGGGTCATTTCAAGGACAGTCGGAGAGCAAAAATGAACTAGGTTAAGGAAAAATGAAGGACCGTCCTCAAAATAGCCAGATGTCCTGATAGCCAATATTGCATATATTTAACGGGTTTATAGTATAGTATGTATATATTGAACTCCAGTTTGTCACGTAAATGTACGTGTATAGAGAAAGACAGCTATATGGAAGTAGCAGCCGACACCGGAACCGTTGGTCACCATTACTAAGCATTGTGTCTGCGGTTCCAGGCGATTTGTACCCTTGCCGACCGCGCACAAGGGACATTTATTAAAGCCCCACCAGCTCGCGAAACCTATTGCAGCTCGAGGAATCGCACCTAGGACTCGTTACTCTTTCGGAACAATTCCCGATGACGATGGAATCCGGTGCTCGCAGATACGATGACGGGTAAATCGGAGATATACGTTCGAACCCTCGGTTCACGGTAATTATTCTCTTTGCTCGATGTGCTCGTCTGGGAAAGAGAAAGTTTTTCCAACTGAGCGTTACGAACGTGCAGTTTTTCTCTGCCCGAGGATCGACGAAATTCGCTGACTGAGAATCCTTTTTGGCTATTTGATTTGTTTGGGTTTCTTTCGTTGCAACATTTTCGTTGATTGATCATTCAAGCTCTGGAAGGGAATGACTGAGGTATTTAAATAAACAAAGGGATGGAGAAATATTTATTGTAGAGAATGAAATAATGAGAAGTTCACTCATAATAGGAATTGCTTTTATAATTGTAATTGCATCTATATTTTGAATTGTTAAAGAATCCACAGCAAAAATGCTAATACTCTGAATACACGGAATTGAAATTTGATTTTAGACACAAAATAGAATTTTGATTTGTTTGCGCTCATGATTTTCGATGGTCCACCCGGGGCAGGCAGGGGAGATTTCGGTATTCGAATTTGTGAAACACGAAAGAGGCTGATCGCATCGACGTGTTCGCTGGAATTACTTTCTCCAGTCATCCAGCCGATGCTGCGTCAGCAGCTTGAAGCACTTTCCGCTTCTTCGGGCCGCCACGTTTTGTATGTACACCACCTGATTATTAGTTTTGAGGAAGAGGAAGCTCAATAACTATGGCTGACGCTACGGAGGAAGGACTTATTCCGAATGAATAGAAATTCCGTCGAATTCTCTCCGATCAGTTTATTCGTAAAGAAACATTCGGTTGTACATTTTTAGTCCGGAATAACTAAAAGCCCTATTGTGGAATTCATACCCTAAAGTATTAGAATAAACGTAGAATGAAGAAATAAAACAATGTTTTGCAACGTAATGCAACCGCATATTGCGGTGTTAAAAATCCTCTGAGTCCCTGACGGCTCTGCCCGAAGATTGTAATTATTTACGACGTTGCGACACTTGCAACTGCCTTTTATACGGACGTGTATAAATTACCAAGTTTAAGCATACCCTCATAAATACAGTGGAGCCACGAGAGTCCCTTTCCCGTGTACCCTTCAGAACTCGCGGGGTCACGAGAGCTTTTTCCTCTTGTAGTTCGCTTTACAAAATGAAAAAAAAAACAATATAAAACTTCCTAATAAATTCATAAGCCACCTTGGCGACCCGAAATAGGGAAACGGTATACGAGGCGAAAGGGCTGCCTCGTAGGCGCGTTAATACGAGGGACCAACGAGAATTTTGTATCCAACGTGGAAACGAATTATACGTACTCTGTGTAATACGAGATGATAAGGGAAGATCTGATAATGGAGAAGTTACAAGCTGCACGGGGGGTAATGCAATTTTGGTAAAACAGCACGATCTATTCTGGTGCAGCAAAAATGTTGTCGTGGAATAATTATTGACTTCTATTATTGACTTCGTTTTATATTTTTATTATTGGCTGATTCGTTTTGCGTTAATTATCGACTTTTATCCACATTTGTCAGTTGTTGATTAATTTGTCAACTTTGCTACGGGGGAAAATAAAATTCGCCGTTCTAAAATCTATTTGGGCTCGGATCTCTGGGTTTTCGATCGATTTTGAAATTAATTAATAATCGATTTTTATGGTAAATATGTCAATTCGTAGCTTCGCAAAAAAAAATCGGTGGGAATTTTTAAAAATGATTCGTTTCACTGAAAAATTATGGAATATTAATATGTTAATATTATGGAAGGGAAGCCCTAAAAACTGAAACAAACCTTTATCGTGCACTAGATTTTGTAGTATGGATAAGATTAGATTATTTAATAAACATAGTGTAGATTGTATGTATAGATATTGTATAGTAGCAGTGTTTTCAGCCCCCCCCCCCCTTCTCTATGATATTAATTGTTATATTATTTTCACGGGACAAAAATCGTTAAAAAAAAATTCGACCGATCCAGTGATGTCGCCCCGATTTGACACATTTACTGTGTCTATTATTTTGGCTCATTTCCAAATACTTATGTTTCGCTGCATTTTTAAAGACCCAATTTCAATGTCACCATCGTAACATCTTGGTCTAAAAAAATATGCAACGGTTTCGAGGAAAGAAAATTAAAAGTACGTTGTAAACACACAAATCGCCTCTAGTTTCCTTTTCCAGATTTAAGGCGTCGTCTTACTTTAGACGCTAAAAAAGGCTATTTTCATGAAATTTGTTGCTAGTTTGATATTATAGATAGTTATATAAAAGTCGTTACACTTTATGAATACATTTCCGAAATAAATTTTAATTAAAATATTTTGTTTTAATAATTTAATATTTTAATAAAAAAAATTATTTATTTGAGTCACTATTTATAGACGAAATCGGTAGTTAAAAAAATGTCCTAAAAAAATTGGAGGTCTGCGTTGTTGATGAAATCTCGGAGATGGATGATCCGAAACAAAAAATCCAACGGTTTCAAATTCAGTATGTTAAGGGGTTGTACCAGTATAAACGTTGAAAATTTGGGTGATTTCCGGGAATTTTTTGGAAGAAAAGTACTCAATTAAATGTTTCGGAATATTAAGAATATATTTAGCTATATTTGACCTATCTTACATAATTCTTTCATAGAAAAATATTGAAATCCAATCGACTTATGCGCTGCCTTTCGAGGCGCCAAAAAAAAGTTCCTCCACTGCTGACATGATTCCGGCCGATTGAGTAGCTGAAACCGAAAAAGGAAAAAATGCTTTTAAACTGGAAGGTATATCCTGTACAATGACGTAGGATTTTCTAAAAATATCAAAATCTAACAAAGTGGCGTAGTTATGGGAAAAAGTCTGTTTTCTGGCCTATAAAATGGTCGTTTATTTCAATACCAAATCGTCAATTTTCATCCAATCAAAAATATCCTACGTCATTGTAGAGTAAATATATTCAAGAGTACTCAGTTCAAATTTCAGGTCAACCGGATAATTGCTCTTTAAGTTATAATGTCAGCAAATTTGAAAAATCTCATTTCGAGAAAAACGCGTTTAAAGATTGACCTATCGATTTTTGCAAGATAAAATGATATTGATATAAATGCTATAAATGATAATGATATTCTTGGAAGTATAAACTGTCGAAAAAGACAAAAAGAATCGATTTTTTCAAAGTGTCACACTGGTATAGCCCCTTAAAGTAGTCCCAAAAACGGTCAAGGTTACCCTTTCAATTCAACCCCGTTCTACCGTATCTCATTAAACCAACATTAGATTGCATAATCCCGTTACGTTTCACATCCACATTTATATACGTGACTTCTCGTCGACGGAGCTAAATGAAACATGGCCGGCAATATTTGCAAATCACTCGAACCTTTTTGGCGCCGTCGGTCCGGCAGAATTCGCCTAGAATGTTCATCATTGAAGACAAGCAATTCGAGTTGCACATGATGGCGTGTATGTGGCGAACGAACGTGCGTGGAGAGCCGAGCGATGACAAAACGCGATCCTCGCCTCGCTCGGGCCGTGAATTTTTCGTGCCCGAGCTGGGGGCGCCCGCGGCGTTATAACGGAACTTTCCGTCCAATCGAACGAAAAACCAGTACGATGTGTATGACGGAGGGGACGAGGATTGGGAGGCACAGTGAGTTCACCTGGGAAACAATACTTTTTCACAGTTACGCCAAAATGCGTCAAACGAAAATCCCAATTGCGCGTACAGTGACGCGGAATATTGTTTCCTCCATCAGATTATTTTCCATATGATTTTTCGTTTATCAATCGAATTACTTTGCACCGTGTGGGGCTGGTGCCCAGCGCACGTTTCATCACGGAAAGGAACCCGTGCCGCTGATGAATTTGAGTATGAAATTGAATCTAACTGGAGAGAAACAAACCTTCGGTAAAAAAAAATGATTTACTCTCGAAACGAAAATCAACATTTTTTTTCCATTTCACGAACATTTGTAATAATGTTTTCTTTCTTGGCCTAATCAAACCCAATGTTTTATGAAAGTTATTTACACGCATAAACCAAAAGTAGTGGGGAAAACCCAGCACTGTGGCTCGTTACATGAATTTATTTTTGAAAACATTTCGTTATGTACGTTCATATAAAAAAGTCAAAGTGCTTTCAGTGTTTAATTTTTCAAGTTATTTACTTTGTAGGCTAACGAATTATGCAACAACGGATACCAAAACAATGAATTTGTTTAAAACCTATGTTAATACGTTGACAATGAACGGTTTGCAAAAATTAATAATTATTAAACAAAACTTTTGGTATACGTGAAAGAAGTAGCCTCACACGGAAAGGTTGCGAGGTCGATCTCTCGGATTTGGATGAAATTTGGCATGCTTGTAGAATGGGTAAAAATAGGCGATACGTATTTTTTTTGTATCTGCGGAACCCGATTTTTAAGGGTTGAAACGCCCCCTCGAGAATTGGGGTGTTTTTCGTTGATAACGTTTTAACGGTGCGAGATATGAAAACATTTCAAACTACACCGATGTTCATTTTTTCGTGTATTATATATTGGAGATGAGAACGATAACGTTATCGACGAAAAACAAAAAAACACCCCTATTTTTGAGGGTGCATTTTACTATGTATATAGGTACCCGCAGGTACCTTTAGACGGAATGCGAAGTGACATACCGAGAGAGAGAAATCCGGATGATTCGCGGTACTGCCGTCAGGCAAGGCAAAGGTCTTTGGCTTAAAGCGATATCGTATTTCCGGCCTTCGGCGATCGTATTGTCCTGCGGGGTGAGCCCCGTAGGAGCATCGCAACCGCACCGACCTCCAATTATCCTCCGGGAGTCACGTGGCACAGGTTGGCGCGGTGGTTGGTCCCCTATCCTCGGCATCCCCTGCTCAACCGATGGCAAATATTCGCGCGTGTGTAAGGGCACATCGTCTACCACATCGTAGTCGTCGTCGTCATCATCCTCGTCAACGATTCGGCGTGTGTCTGCTCTTCCCGGTCTACTCTACTGCACGCATCCACGCAGCCCGTCATAGTCACGCCGTAAACGACTAAATTAATTATGAAAACACAAATCAGCCTGCCAATCGACGCTCGTGCAGATTTGGCCGCGAATTCACCTTTATCCTCATCGAGCGTAGGCACGCACGAATAAACGTTTCATCGTCGGCGCACGTTGTTACATCATCCCCGCGCTGTTTGCTTAAGGGGTCAGATGCAGTCAGAATTTAAAAAAAATCGATTAAAAAAATATTTTCTTGAAGTATGATGTTTCGATAATATTCCCTGAAAATTTCAAATCAACCAGATGAGTAGTTTCCGGGATATCCCACAATTAGTGAAGGGGCGTCGGATCCCCATGGCAGGTAGCGGCTGACAAACGCGCAAACGATAATACCCGGGAAGGCAGAATGCTTCGAAGACAACATCAAATTGATATTTTGGAAGCTTCCGCATCGGCAGAAGCCGTATTGTATGGGCCAGGAATTGATGATTCGATGTAAGTTATTTTTTAATTAGTATTTCTATACATAAATCAAGTGTAAAATTGGAAAACTCTTTCAGAAATTTTCAAAAATGTATTACTCAAAAACTATGAACTTTAGCAAAATTTCATAAAGGATACTTTCGTTTTAAAATTGCCCAAAATATTTTTAAAAAATAATTCATCCTCAAAAACTTTAATTTTTTGAAAAATTGTTTCAACACTTGGCTATAAACAATTGAATGCTCGACTTTTCGGCAAAACAATTGTGATATTCGGATTCAGCGGATCAAAATACATAAAAAAAGTTTAGCATCATCCAACGAGCTCAAAATGTTACGACCATAAATACCGTATCTACATCGAAAAACTTTAAACGCGTTTTTCTCGAAACCATGTTTTTCAAGTCGGTGACCACTATAATTAAAAAACCACTCGATGGATTTTGATGAAATTTGATGTGCTTATTGATAGCGTTAAAAACGAATCCTTAATCGAAGGATTTTCACTTTTGTTGAAAATTTATATTTTTTTTAACAATAAACGAGCGATTTTTTGGGCGGAAATCGAATGTTATCTGTCGGAAGCCGCCATTTTGTTAATTTAAAAAAAAAAGCTTCGATCAAGGACTAAATTTATTATTAAACAAATGGTTTTTTTTTTGTTTTTTTCTTTTATTTCAGATGATCCAGTAAAAGTTTATGATGGCCACCGCAAAGCACTACATGGCGAAGGGGGTCCGACAAAGATGGCGATATTTTTTATAATTAATCAATATTTTTCTTTGAAAATTTGTGCAAGTCAAGTTGAGATGTAACATAAAAAGTCTGTGTAACCACTTTTGTAAAACAAACTTAATTACTATTTTTAAAAAATTATTGAAAACGCTCGTTTTTTCACGCTTCTGACTGCATCTCACCCCTTAACGATTTGCGCTGGCTGCTTCGAGTACCCGGCCCTTATTTCTCTCTGTCTCCCTCTTGCCATTTTCCCCATGCGTCTTTTTTTCATTGGTTACAGGCAATCACACTCCCACAAGTATATCACGCTTAAAAATATACCACGAGAAATATCCCAATAAAATATCCCATGCACATGATAAAATATCCCATACCTGCGGGTGAAATTAATTTACAAGAACCAAATTTGGTCAATGACCAAAGAAAGACAATAGCAAATAAAAATATATTCGCTCAAAACATTCGAATTAGGAGATAAGACAGGTCCAATTCAACCCAAACAAACCCAAACAGATGAACCCGAAAAAACCCAAGCCAGGTTGAGAATGTACTATCATACCACTACCATATCATAAACCTAAACAATTATAATTGCCGATCTACTGACATGAGACTACAATACGATAAATCGAAACCCAATGACTAATCTGCTGGCATACCACTTCGATATTGTAAACCCAAACTCACCTACTAATCTACTATCATGAAACTAGGTTACTATTAATACAAACCCTATTACTGGTCTTCTACCATATTGCTAGATGTAAACTCAAACAAACCCAGAATTACAAATCTAGATGATACGATACGACACTATATCATGATCATACATGGTATTGAGATCGTCAGCAAGTGCTATGGGTCATTTTTCACGTGGGATATTGCGCTGAGGGATATTTTTCCAACAATTTTTTTTTTTAATGAAATTTGTTTTCGGGATCATTACGTGGAATTTTCTTTGTATCCAGGATATTTTGATCAAGGATCTTTTTGGTGCGCTGTCCATTTATCTCCGTCTCTCTGGTATTTAGCAGGATCTACATAGACATAGGCAAATCTCAAATGTAGAGCCTCGTCCTCTCGTTCAATTAACCGATCTTCTGGAGATTAATGGAGATTCGATATTGCATGCCTGAGCACGTGCCTCTCGACGTACCTGATGCGTGTTGAACACCCCTGATTTGGATTATTCCGTGAATTGTTCGGGTCTTGAACGATGCGGTACGCGTAGGTATCCATATATTCAATTTTGGGGAGTTAGGCATGTACTTTGGCGTGCTGCGCGGCTTACGGAGGCCCGAATGGAACGCGAAACGAGCCGATAAATCGGCGCAAATACACTGATAATGCAACGTTCAGAATTGCGACGATCGATCCGATATCCAACTGCATGGAGACTTTCGAATCTGGATCAAGCTTCTCTGAAGCGCGATGCACCGGAAATGGAATTTATGGAGGCTTATGGAAGAAACATCGAGACGATTGCCCTTTTCGTGATTTTGAGCAGGTCGATTGTATCTTGAGACGAAATGAAACACGCTGAGAAAAGACGACGTCAACGTCTCTCACTGTACGCCATCGATTTTTAGCTAATTAACGATGCTCACTATCGCTAAATTGCGCATCCACAATAAGGAGCAATTACTCGACTAGAAATGTTGCTACGGGGCAGACTAGAGCTAGATCCGGCATACTGTATCCCGTACCACGGCACAGTACAGGCCGCCGGATCAGGGCTTTACCGGGCGTGAAACGCTTTTTTATACCCGACCATGACGCGGATGCCGGTAACGTAACTTATTGATGTACCTTATCAGGCCCTGATCCGGTTGCCGTATACATGCCGGAAATGAAAAATAAAAAAAAATCCTAAGGTTAGGGATAAAAAAATTCCGGGTGTATTTTTTTTGTTTTCATATGCTTTATTTATGATCCTGCCAATATGATAATGGGAATAAAACGTACCCTGCCTCGTTAAAGTTTTTTACCTAGCCTCGGGATTGAATCTACGGCTCCTAATTCTAGAGCTGAGCGCGCTACCTATTTAGCCATTTCAACACTCGTGTAAACTTTCTTTAATTTTCTTTGCATATTCTGATCATTGTAATTCTATTTCAAAGAATATTATTAATTCTAAATAATGTAAATAATTTTATTCATGACGTTGCGATGCAACAATAATAAATTTTTTACCGGATATTTTTGCCTATTTAGGCTGTGAAAATAACTCACACGTTTTTACATATTGTCATTAGATACGACCGCAATTGAAAAAAATGCTTCTGATGATGATTTAAAAAAAATGTAAGTTGTGCCAATAAAATGTAATGTCATTGATTTGATTGATTCCCTTTTGATGATGATAAAAATAAACGAATGAAAAAAGCGTTGCATTCCCACGATGCAAACTTCAAATTGATTTTCATTCGTGCTTTTTATCTTGATTTGATGATGACGGCGTCTGCATTGACACCATATTACTTTTATTAGAATCTTGCTGAAATTATGCACGAAGCAACACAGTTTTTACTTTGATGGCCCCGAATAAGGTTACGCGGTAGACATCCGGCGCACATCAGACATACACTTCGAAGTGCATGGCGGATCTGCGCCGGATGTCTACTGGGTTAGCCAACCTCGGAGCACGGATGGGAGAGGGAAAATCGATCAGGCCTTGGACAGGTAACCTTAACAGAGCCATGTGAGGGTTGCGTTACAGGTCGCCTGATGCGGGCCTGATTAACGCTGCCTTCTTACATCGGTATCTGAGAACTACTGATCCGGCAGACATACGGCGCCGATCAGGCACGGTCTTCGGCGCTCTAACAAGGCCCTCGGGAGATTGCCTGATTCAGGACTGATCAGTTTGTCTTTATTACACCAGTTCTCCGGATTCACTGATCCAGTGGACATCCAGCACAGATCAGGCGGGCGCTTCTACGGTATTCCGTACCGTATCTTGAAACCTACCTGACCAGTAGTCTGGCTGCCGAAACAATATTTCCAGTCGGGTACCTGCGCGATTTCTTTCGGAACTTTCCAAGTTCCTTTTCCACAGAACGCAGTCGTTCGACCGTCGAAACCTGTATCGAAAACAGTTGTTCCGCGTTAAGCAAATCTGTAATTTTTTTTCCAAATCGCGCAGATCGGGTCGCAGTGGTAGCTTCTTCGTCAAGCAGACAGACGTCGATTGTGAAAATTTCAAGTCATTCGTCCAGCCGTTGTTGAGAAAAATGTCGAAAATCCTCATGGACTTCTTCAGCGACAAGCTTATCTGTCATTTCGCATTGGATCGGCCACGTTTCAATCCAATACGATAAACGAGCAATAGTAGATTTTTCCGTTTTATTCAATGTAATCAGCCAAGTGCTCGATAGCGGTAAAGAAGAACCCGAGTAGATACATAAAGAAAAGCCTTTTTGATCGTTTACTTCGTTCAATTTGACGAGTTATCCGGCGGTCGTTCGCACTCCATTCCAACAGAGAGGCTGCTAAGATTCACAGGATCGTTTGCCAGTTGCGGAACGAGTCTCGATTATTCTCGGACTGACGAGAGAGTAAGCCGGAAATCACGCAGTCCTCATTAGGCATTCCGAGGTCGAAGGGTCCCGAGAGTTTTGCTGTCTGGAGCCAGGCTGTAGGAGCGTAACGGCGTTTGCCGAATTGTGGACGCGAAGCTGTTTTCATCCCCTTCACCTTGCCCTCGCTCTAACGACCTCGCAGGGGCAAACCCCGCCCCGTATAAGACCGGACATTTCAATAAACCTTGGCAAATGCGCCGACCGGACCGCTGACCACCACCACCACCACGATCAGCGCTCACCATACATGCCTGACCTCCTGGTCGCAACCTTGCACGTAGGTAGGGCTCCGCGGAGAAACTATAAATTGTCCCTGCTCTTTTGTTTCGTTATAGGTATTTACAAATATACTTCCCAGTTACAGTTACGGCCCGTGACGACAATCGTTACGCACACTTTACAACCCTTTAGCTGACGAATTCGTTTATTCGATTCTGCGAGAGATTTGACGGCTATTTGGAAAGAAAATAGATGGAACAGACTATAGTTGGCACACACAATCATTCATATGAGTTGAACAATCACACAGCCAAATGTGCTGATGAGAAAATTTAGATTTTTTAAAATCAAGCTTTTATTTCATGTAGAACTATTTTTTTACCAAGTCACCTACATGTGACTATAAACAAAAGCTTGGGCTTCAACTTTTCAAATGTTCAATAAATTCGGTCAATTCAGTTTCATTAACCATATTTAATTTGGCATAGTAGTAATTACAGAAATTATTATCACACGTTTATACACAGTTTCAAGATTTTTATTTAAGTTATATCTAAGGTTGCTTTACAGTAAATTGAATACAGTTGATATGTTAACGGATATATGTGAATTAACGATTATATGTATACATTTCGAGCGCCCAAAGCTTTTATTTATAGTCATATATAGGTGACTTGGTAAAAAAAAATATTTTCTACTTTTCAGTCTTTAATTGATTTTACTACAGCTCTGACATTTTTGCGAAACGGGATCAATCCTTCCAAACGAACCGGTGTTACTATTGGTTGAATGTCAGGAGAAACTTTACCTTTTAACCTATTTTACCTATTGGACCCTTTTAACGATTGTGCAATCCGAGAGCACTTAGAGCCAATTCATATTTTCTCATGCACGTTTCACGTAGATTAGCTCTATTCAATGTTTCTTATCTGTTCATTTCTGCTAACGCTTTATTATTTCAAGGTCTCCTTCCTGTTAGCTTTTCGCAGTCCAATTTTTTTAAAAGTTGAATCATGCATTTTCACCTCTTAGATGCATGTTTGCAAAATTTCAGAGCTCTAAGTAGTCAGGAAGTGGGTGAAATGTCGATTTTCCGTTTTTCATCTCACGGAAAGTCGAGTAATTTTATTTTATTTTATTTTTTTTAGTTGAATCATGCATTGTCACCTCTTAGATGCATGTTTGCAAAATTTCAAAGCTCTAAGTAGTCGGGAAGTGGGTGAAATATCGATTTTCCGATTTGCATGTCACAGAAAGTCAAGTCATCTCACACCAAGTCAAGTTGAATAAAAGCTTGTAAAAAACAATTATTTTCTGGTCATTGGGAATTTCCTGGGAATACATCGTGCCGGAGTTTGCATCGTTGGAATGCAACGAAAATTCTTCTTTACTTTTTCGTTTCTCCATTTTTCTATTATCTTAATCCTTTTATCCCGTGTTTTTCGTTTAGGTTATTGAATCGTAATGAGGATCTTCGAAAATGTGCAGTGATTTTTGTAGCCACTGAATGTGCCATAAAAACAATCGGTGGTACGAAATAAAAATACTTTCGTTGCATCCCAATGATGCAAACTTCAATGACAAGGGAGTACAATGTATATTAGTAAATTAATAATAATAATATTAAGAGGCACACAAAGAGGATGCAGTTAGAGAAACGTTTCAGCATCAAGTATTCAGGAGTTTTTTTATCGTAGATATATCCCGGGTGAATGTAGAAATTCGGAACTTGAAAACTCGTATAAATATCAATTTTACACACAAACGGCGGAGAAGGAATTTAAAGGGCTTGGGAAGACCTACATTCAGGCTGGGTCAAGATTTTTCCTCAAGCGAAATCGTAAACCAAATTTCAAGGTCGATTGCACTTAAAAAAATGGTAACTCCTATCTTTCACAAACCTTATTCCATTTTTTACCACCGAAATTGGGGAGCCTTGGAATGACCTTGACTGACGAAAAAATGAATGGGGCGCTAATTAGGTCAAGGTGGTCCATGAACAAAGTATTACCAGAAGCGAATAAAAAAACCGTGGCCCTTTTCAATGTCTCGTTTTCGATTTACTTCTTACAAAGAACATCACTTAAGGTATTCCTTTCACGACCCGAATGTTTAACAATTAACTAATTTTCGTCTATAATCAAGTAAAAATACATCCCCGTATATCGATAAAATTTCAAGTCAAGTTACCGAACTTTCAATGAATAATTACGACTCTAAAAATCGTCTTATTTATGGGGCATATTATGAACATGACACGTTAGTCACATGTGTATCTCATCATTCACTACATAACTCTAGATGCCTGATATAAATAGCTCAACGAATGTAAAAAATCAAAAGATTCCATAACGAAATAAAAACGGGGGGTCACAAAATGTTGAAAGAAAATATTAATGATGAAACTTAAAAAAATGTGAGTAGCAGAGGAATAATCGTAGCCGAGACTTTTTAAAGAAAATGTAAAAAAATCACGCCTCAAAAAAAGGCATATTGAGGGGTGATTTGCATTTTCACTCGCAAGCAGTCCGCCGATCTGAATAAAATCAAAACCAAAACTCTTCTAATCTAAAGCGATGAAAAATCTACTATAGAAGTATTGAAAATAAATAAAGAGGGTGACACGCCTTTCTTTGTGCGGTCGTTTCTCCCCTTAAACCCGTTTTTCCGCCGATAAAATAATACGTGTCTAATAGTTGTCAGTGCTTTATCATATATATGAGTTTTCACAAAATCGAAAGCGGCCACTTTAGTGATGTTCTTAATCAGTACTTCCCCCTCCATATGAACTATGTTCCCAGATACAGCCCAGAAAATATTCAAACATATATTTTTTAAAGTTATTCAAAATTATGTCATATTACTTTCTTTCCACAAACGATGGAAAGCTGAAGCAGCCGTGCTCGTAAAAAACGTCGGTTAACCATCATCATGATTTCACACGTGTTCAGTTATATTTTTATAGACAGATTTTTTTACAGTACAGTTGCAAAGTATAAAAGCCTTTATAGCTTTCTGTTTTTGGAAAATGCGAGACGGTTTTCAAACAGGTGATAAATATTATTCAGCACAGAGTCGCCTTCGTGTGTATAAGTATTATCGTAAGTAATGAGTAATTATTACCTTGCGACACACTGAAAATTGTGTCAATTGTCGACAGGAGGAAAAAGATTCTCGTATTCTCCTGTCAATTGTTACAGGAGGAAAAAGATTCTCGTATATCTTGCTGACACGCGAGGCTTCTGATGGACTGACGTTTCTTGACCGTGCCCTTAGCATCGAGCGACCAGGGGACTGGAAGGAAGGAACGTGGATTCACGGCAATTCAATTCCCGCAATACTCGTGGGGATGAAACAGCCCTAGTTCACATTTCTATATATAGATGGCCGTACACATATATCTATCTATACAGGCGACACATGGGGGGAAAAGCAACGAAAGAGAGAAGGAGCGAATATGACAAAAAAACTCTATATCTTTCAATCCTGTGATCGAAATTGTCCGGTAATAGGCGGGGAAAATATCGGATAGAGAGTGAGAGAGAGAGAGAGTGAGAGAGAGAGAGAGAGAGAGAGAGAGAGAGAGAGAGAGAGAGAGCAGTACGAAAGAGCACGGTTCG
>OY723394.1:12947941-12990457 GCA_963210295.1 Ophion ellenae
GGAGACGCCAAACTACTAGATAGAGCGAGAGAGAGAGAGAGAGAGAGAGAGAGAGAGAGAGAGAGAGAGAGAAAGAGAATCCGCGGGTCTGCAAAGTTTACGGCATTCGATGCTATCTCTGCCTTCCCCTTCTAAAAGCTCTTTCCCCGTCGTTCCCGATGATGGCTTCGAGAGTAAAACTTGCGAGCAAAGCGCAGGCGTCGCGAACACATTAGACGTTTCTCCGTATGCTTCCGACTTATATGATGTCTCAGGAATGGAAATCGGTAATGATGGAAGACAATGCAGAGAAACCATTGCGGTTTTGGGTATTGCTGCTCGAAATCGACCATTTTGCACTTGGGCAACAATTTGAATGAATTTGGCGACGAAAACGAAGTCAGTTGAATTGAATAATGACGCCACAGTGTTTGATACCGCTGTATGATTCAAGGTGACTTCAACACTAGTTCGCCAAAAGTCCAATAACAATTGAAGAAGTGAGGCGGTAGTCACGAACAGTCTGAAGAACTTATCGAATGAAAAACTTCTGGAAAGATCAGAGTTTACCTCCAAGTCAACTTCAATGAGGGTGTTGCACTGCAAAATTGGGTAATCATTAGGAAACGGTGCGAGTATCATTTTTTTATTAGCCTGTATTCAAGGTGACTTCAACGTTGATTTTTTCAAAAACCAATGCGATTGGGAAAGGCGAGACAGTAGTAACGAATAGCCCGATGCCCTTATCGGATGAAGAAGTTGTGGAAAGTTCAGTATTCACGTCAAAGCCAAACCCAAAGAGGGTGTTGCGTTGTGAAACTGACTAATTATAACGAAACATCATCATTATAAGGGTCATCAGTTTTTTCATGGCCTGTATTCAAAGTGACCAGCGTCAATTTATGAAAAGTCCAACAACTTTCGAAAAGGTGAGGCAGTGGTCAAGAATAGCCTGAAGAACTTATCGGATGAACAACTTGTGGAAAGTTCAGAGTTGACTTTAAAGTCAAATTCAATGATGCACTGTCATGTTGGCTAATCATTGGGAACGGCAGGATCATCAGTTTTTTTATAACCTGTATTTAACGTGACTTCAACGCCGATTCCTCAACAGTCCAACATTTGGAGAGTCGAGACAGTGGTCAGGTAAGCCCGAGAACTTATGGGATGAAAAAGTTGTGCAATTTTCAGTGTTTACCTCGAAGTTAAACTTAATGAGGGTGTTGCGCTATAAAATTAGCGAATCATCAGGAAATGGTACAATCATTAGTTTTGCAATATCCTGTATTCAAAGTGTCCAACGTCGGCTCCTCAAAAGTCCAATGACATTTGAAGAAGTGAGACAGTGGTCAAGAATAGCCTGAAGAACTTATCGGATGAAAAACTTGTGCAAGTTTCAGTGTTTACCTCAAAGTCAAACTCAATGAGGGTGTTGTGCTATAAAATTGGCGAATAATCAGGAGACGGTACGATCATGAGTTTTGCAATATCCTGTAGACGCGCAAAGACATCTCGGTAAATGCATCGTAGACGAAGCTGAGATAGTTGCAGGGGTAGTTTTCTACTTTTCTCCTCGTTCGCCGGTTCGTTGATACACACGAGGCCGAGAAGGACTTTCAGCTGGAAATGCGGGCGCAACTCTCGGCTTATAATCCTGCCGCCCCTCTCACCGGGTATACCGGCTTACGGGGACGACGCGAGACATTCATTTGCATTTCAAATCATTCGCAAGTACACGGACGAAGTCTTGCCAGGCTAGAACCGAGCGACGTCGACTACTCTCTACGACGTGGCAATGTCGGCTTCGAAACGCATACCATGTTTCTCTATACGCTGCTGGAATCTCCACGGGATTGCGGCCGAGAAATTGAAAGCGTATCGCGAATAGTGTTTTCCGAAATGTTTATACGTATGCACTTTAACAGTAGCGCGAGGAAACGAGGGGGATCGAGGACCTGCCTGAGGACCCGTCATATGAAGCGCGAGAGGGAATTCCTTTTGGAGCCGTGTTAAGGGGGTATTCCACTCCGAAAACTAAAAAATCATTTTTTTGCATATCGTTATCGTGTGGACCATCAAGAATATTTTAAGACCAACCGGACCTTGACATTCTAAAAATTGACGAAGTTACACCGATTTTAGTGAAACAGTGTGCGTCGAGTTTAAACGCGATTATCTCGAAACTACATATCTTGACACGGTGGGATTGATATCTTGAGTAACATTTACACTATTGACTTGAATTTGAACAGTTAGCGTTCAAACAGTAGTCATTTTCGGTTCACGATCGCATTTTCTAATTGGATGAACCATTTCTTAATAACAATGACTTCGGCATGCTATTTTTCGAGAGAAAAATGAGGTTTTCTTTGGAGCTGTCATTTTTCGTATTTTTCGAAATTTCGAAAAGTGGATCGTGAACCCAGTTGGATATATTTGAAGAAAAAAAATTTTGTTTTCGTTTCAAATTACCCTTGATCCTGGTAGAGATCCCGCCGTTTCGGGCGTCGCTGCTGGAGGACTGCAACGCCAACTGCAGCACCACGAACACTTTGAAAGATTTTCTTCCGAAAAAAGTACATTGTGACCACAAACATGTGTACGACATGCTGGGAAAAATTTATTTATTCCAACCAATGTGTCACTAGAAAAAAAAATCATCATTCTAACCGTTCAAATTGGGCTTCCGGAGAGGGATACCCCGTTAAACGCGGCCTGATCACATTGAATACTGGAATTCCGATTGAGAGAACGAAAAGGCACCCGAGCCACGAAATTCCTCATCGCGTTGATTACACAATTGCGGCATTGGAATTGTTATACAGAACGCCAAAATAACCGTCTCCATAATTATCAACCGATTTTCCATCATCATCGGCTCGATCGGTTGGTTCCTATCAGCTGTACCGGGGCCACCATATTGGATTCTTGCAGACGCAAAGACGGTATCAGAGTGGAAGGAGAGATTCGAGTGGCCAACTGAAAGGAAAGTGTGTTTTCGTTCCTCAAAAAATAGACCGAGAAATACGCGAAAAGAAGTTACATGAGCCGATTACGGTTGACCATTTCATAGTTCTGAAAAATTGGATGGTTTCTCATCGGGAACAAGATTCTCCACACGTACGAGGGAAGTATCATTTTCAGCGCGGAGTTTCGATACCGCGTCTCTCCAGGCACATCATGTATCGGTATTTCTGATGTTATAAGAGAATTCTCGAGGAAATAGTTAACCCTGGTAAACTTCAAGACCCCGAGGACGCGGGAGGCGTCACATACGAGATAAAATAGGATTACAAAGTTTGCCGGAGCGCCGCAGTTCTCGCCATCAGCCGTGTTAAACGCTCCCGAGGTATAAGTCCTATGCTCTGGAGCCACCGATGGAAACTCGTGTCGAGTTTGTGGTATCAATTTGTTTGCAATACTTTCACTTTACGGCTCAAACCTCCGCATATTCCTAAAATATTCGTTTTGTAAAACAACTCGCTATCACCCAACAAACTGTGGTGCTTGCGGAACTTACCTTGCCGACACCGGTGAGCTCTTTGACGCCGATCCTCCTGAGCAGAGCGGGTGGCGCAGGTGGCGGGGCTTTCAACAAGAGGGCCGCGTATCCGTTGGGAAAAATGGGGTGTTCGTCGGCGCCGGTGTTTTCATCGCCGGAACGTCGTCGCCGATGTGGACTAGAGGAGAGATTCAACTTTTGAGCTGCCCTGAAATGTGAAAAAAAAAACGTCGTCAATCTCTCATCTGATAATCAAATCCGTCGATGATCAGCTCCATGTTAACTCAGAAGCAACAAGCTACTTTGGACATCCTCGTGATCCCATTTTAAACCTCAACAGCCGTCTGAGGCATAACTGGGATGAACATTCACTCGACGCTTTTCTCATTCGTAAAATTGTTGCTCCAGAATTTCTTCATTTTTTCAGAAGAAAGAGATTTCTATGCGCAGATGTGATCTCACAGTAGTTGGGTTATTGCAAAAACATTCGAGGAATGCACAAATAGCACAAAAGTGAACAAATCCCATTTTCTTATTTCGCCTGGGCTGGAAGTACACCCCGGTTACGCGTTCCAGACTCAATACACATTCATCAACAAATGTCATCAGCATTTTACCTAATCACGGCGATGACAATCAATTCCCCTTTACATTAAGTCAGCCAAGAGACCCAATCCATCACTTTTGTGACGGATCTAATGATGACCGATCCAACTTGTGACAAGCCAGCCAAGGTCATCATTCGTCACTTTACGCGTCGTTTACAAACAGAGACAGGGAAATGGAAAAAAATCCCGAAAGCGAAGACCAGCAGAGTTAACGCCCCTTTCTTTCGGCACGGGAAGTTTCTTTGTTTACGCATTTCCCTGCGGGTTCCGCGAGATTCTTTTAGAATCACCCGGGACCTGGGGTGCGAAGAGATAGCTCCTGAATGCCGTCTCTCCCAAGCATGAGGGCAAACTTCTTCGGCTCGCGTCTCCATCGCCAACACTGCTCCGCTATTTCTGGAGGTATGTGTCTCGAGGGTGACTGGGTGACATACTCCGCGACTCGAGCCGGTAATCAGCGCAGGTAATGTGCCGGAACTCCCGCGGTGCTCCAGATGAGGGCGCGATGTCTCGTGCCCGGCGCATTCATGATGCCCGCTTAAAGGGGGCAGTTGTCTGTGGTGGAGACGAGTGCACGCGCGCATATACGAGGGAGAGACGGGGTGGGAGAGAGAGAGAGAGAGAGAGAGAGAGAGAGAGAGAGAGAGAGAGAGAGAGAGAGAGAGAGAGAGATGGGAAATGCGCCGTACTCAAGTCGCGGTATGAGTGAAACGGAAAGCTAGAGTGACAGAAAAAGAGCGGAAGAGAGATGGAAGAAGCGATAGTCGCAGAGTGAGAGTGCAAGAGAGGTGAAAGAGACACGGCGGGGCAACATTTAGTGGGTGGGGGGCGAGGAGTTACCCCGTCGACTGGGTAGACTCGGGAGTTGCTGGGGTTGACTCCCCATCCAACTCGCGGGCCTCGTTAACCCACGCTCTGTGAAATTGGAAATACCGAAGAGCCCTGGTGCACCCGGTTCTCCGGTACTCCACTACGTTGCTTCCTTTTCCTCTTTCTCTTTCTCGTCGTCGTCGTTGTCGTCGTCGTCGTCATCATCGTCGTTGTTGGATCCACGACGGAATGAGTCAGTACAAGTGATGATGCACATCCCGGAAGAGGATGACAAGCCCGCGGCACAAAAGTTAGCGCGAGCTGTTTGTAGGATGGAATACACCGTAAAAAATGGTAGGTTATCAACGCTTCTCGTGTTCATGGTTTTTGCTTTATGTTTCGTCAGGGAGGTGTATAAACTTTACGTGCAAGGCATCATCGGCGCTTGAGTTATGTGACTGCGGAATAATCCACTTTCTTACCGCCACCGATCCCCGTTCATAAATTTTCCCACAAGAACGAAATGGCCCCAAACGAAAATGGAGCCAAGGGCAATTTCGTCTTCAACGTAAACGAAAGGTGGACCTCAGTGCACTTTTCGTTTACCTTCAACGTTATCCTCAAAATATACATATGAACTTTTACAACATTCCAAAGTGTTTCGGGCTACGAGTGCAGTGCCGGGAAACGTCGAAACATTTACTACACTCGTCGAGAATGAGATTGGAATATTTAATGCGTTTTCCCGAGATGATAAACATCATCTACACAAAATGAAACTGACATCATCTAGACAGTTACCCACGCACACATTCACTGCAAAGAAATATCTTTCGATGACGTCGCATGGCGTTACGATATGGGTCTTGAGAAGTTCCATGCGGTAACGACAACCTTAATTTGAACTTATGCTTCCCATAACTAAAAAAAAAATGGGAAAAATCTGTCATTGACTTTGCCCAGCTTGCCACGAGTGACAAAGGAACATGTTCCTGCCAGCCGGAGCACTCTGCACCCAGACGGACCAATCTTGATCCATTACTCGAATCAGGTGCGATCAACTTCAGTTCTTCGATGCAAAATCCCCGGCTAATCAAGAGTTTTCGTCAGAACGCGATCAGATCAGAGCTTTTTGGCCGGCGCTTATTTGTAAACATAAATCGCTGTCCCGAATGAAATAATGGCTTTTCAACGATGGGACTAGAAGATTCGTCACCATCAAATGATTTTTCACCGATCAAGTTTGGACCCGATCTATCTCACTTTAGTTACATTGAAGTAGACCAAAGGTGACTGCTTTTGCACGTAAGCGAATAACGCTTGCAGAATATGCCGGTACAAGTAGCTGTGACGTGTAGGTATGGTACGAACATCCGTACAGTAAATTCTACATGGTTGTGAATGAGAGGCGCCCATTCCCGTCTAAGTTTCATTTTAACGAGCAGGCACGGTGCGGAAAATGGTCACACATCCCGAACTTTGCTTTTGTACATACTCGTCCCTTCCTTTCGCTCACATCTAGAGCCTGACATATACATGTGTGCTACGTGCGCGTACCTACAACCGCCCCATTGCACGCTACATTAACATCCCTGACTTTTATGCCCGTTTTAATTATTCCAAGTTCTATTTTGTGTTTTCCTTTTTTTTTCCGTTAACCCGAACAGGGCTCATGGCGGCACCTCGATGAAATACACGCACCCCCTGGCTCCACTGTCGAAAAAATATACTCTCCACCACTGTACGAGAGTGAGAGAGACAGCGAAAGAGAGAGAGACCGTGCCAGTTTTATGGTCCGGAACTTTAACGAATGGAACGGGCAAGCTGGGGGCGCGCGGGAGCTACTCGCGGCTTCCGAAACGTCACGTTTAATCGTGTGCCGCGTGACTTTTTTTTGCTCCAAACGGGAGCTCATTTCTTTTTCTCTTCGTTCCTTTTTTCTTCCGTTTACTTTATTCCCGACCACTTAATTTCACGAGGGAATAAAGCGCCGTTGCGATCCTCGGTAACGTAACCAAACCTTGGCTTCGCGTCCTAGTTACCCCGAATGCATATACGCTGCAATTGCGTCAACGTCAGTGCTCGGATATTGCACTGAAAAATGTGCAGGCCTTATATATTTTTTTAAACGGAGAAGCATGGTCACCTCGATATATTTGTTCCGCTCACCCGGAGTAGAAAATATCTACAGTGAAAACCAGCGTGAAAAACGGTTCGGCTCTTTTTTTTCTTCTTCTCCTCTTTCTGTTGCAAATAATGCGCTCGAAACAGGCGTACATGTAGAGGAATCGAAAGCCCTGGAGGCCGAGCGAAAAAGAAACAGCGTATACGGAGAGAATGGAATTGCGTGGAAGAGATGCGCGCGTGAGGCATCCATCACTATAGCAAACGCGTCGGCGGTACTCGCGGTGTACCCCCTCGGGGCATTTCTTTCTTTTCATAGCCAAAGGAGCAAAGATCGAAAAAATAAAATGAAAATAAAGGAATGACGAATAAAAAACGAAACCTGTGCGCCTAACTCAAAATCCATATATTGCATTATTGAGATACTCTAGGGGCAAGGTAAATTTCCGGCCCGCACTGGTCATGTTCGTCTCTTGGTGAAACAGACGAGAACAGAGGGCTCGAAATATGTTAGATACACGCACACGACTACACGCACACGACTACACACACACACACACACACACACACACACACACACACACACACACACACACACACACACACACACACACACACACACACACACACACACACACACACACACACACACACACACACACACACACACGCACACACGCACACACACACACACACATGTATACGTATATATAAGTGTGTGTATGTTCAGGAAACAACTTCCGAGAAAACCTCGTCTTACGAACGATGCTCTCACTGAAACGAGCTTTTTTCGGTACGGGAATAAAAGGAAAAGAATAAGAGCGAGAAAATGTGTGTAGAGCACAAGATGCGGAGAGAACCCGAGAGAAATCACTCGTCGGTTAAATAAATAAGACTTTGAGTATATTGCGAGAAGGAGAAATCAAATAAAATGAAGTAATTGCTTCCGGTTGTCTAACCATTCTTTTTATATCTCGCGTTTGTCTCTTACCTATAAACTATGACTTTCATACGTAGTTTATTACCCGTGCAGGCTTTCGACAATGTTGAATAAATGTCGTGGAATATGAGAAGAAGAAAATAACCAGTATTACCAGGCCTAGTAACATTTTTACCACGTTTTTATTAACTCGCTTTCTTGGTTGTCTGTTTGTCTGTTCGGTACAAATTTTGCAATCGATCTTAAATTAACTTGCGAATGAGCTAAATACTTGAAACTTTGGACATAACTCAGATCTGGATAACACAAATAAACAGACAGGCAAGTCTGTCACAGAAGGGGAGAAACAGCGAAAAAAAATTGTGAAAAAAATAAATAAAGTAATAAAAAATATAGTTCAGTGAAAGAGAAAAAATACAAACTGAATAATAATATTAATAGTGAGTAGTGCATCAGTGACAATCTCTACGATGGTCAAGGAGACTGCCCCCAACGCAAGCGACGGAAGGATAAGCAAATTTTACACACACAAAACTTAAAATCAGAAAATAAAATAATCTAAATTGAAAAAAAAAAATTAACCACGTTTTTAAAACGGACTAAAAAGTATAAAGTAATTTCTCCTAGCCCCATACAGATTTACAACCCAATACAGATTCCTAACCCCATACAGATTGTCCTGAAAATTTGTGAATGTTAATTTTTAATAACTATGCAATTAATTGTAAAATTTAAAACGAAAAACGTGGGGCGCATGCAAAAGATGGAGTGTAGGGAGTAGTTGTCGTTGAGAAATCTCACATAACATTTTATATTATTTGCAGTGCAATAAAATTGTTGGTGACTTAGGTGAACTATTCATGCATCAATTATCTATTGCATGCGCACCACGTTTTTCATTTTAAATCTTACAAGTATATTCATGCTATTAAAAATTCACAATTATAAATTTCCAGGACATCTGTATGGGGCTAGGAGAAATTATTTTATACTTTTTAGTCCGTTTTAAAAACGTGATTAAATTTTTTTTTATATTTATATATCAACAACTTTTGGCCAATAATGAATCAACAATAATCTAATAAATTAATAATTGGACGAATTATTGATGTTAAGATCATATTTATCTAATAAATTAGTAATTGAGGGCTCACTCGATGCAGCTAACTTTCTATGTTACAAGAGTGGAATTCCACAGTTGGCGATCAACCGTGTTAGAAGTTACTAGGGAAATTCGGTCTCGTCGAATGGTTGTGATGGAGGTAAAAAAAAATGAGCAATGAGAATGTTTCGATACTTTTGTTGAGGAATATTCCAAACTCATGTGGTTCCCTCCAGAATGGAAATTTACACATACCCGTATGGCAATCCGTATTGTACGTGCTGCGATAAAGAAAATCCTATGGAACACGGAGACCCCTGTTTTCTTGAGCCGGAGCTTTTTGACTAAAAGAAGAAAACGGAGCTGCGTGATGTCGAGAGGATGTGTGAGCAAGAGCGGTGGGGAGACGTTGTCGAGGAGCAGGTGCGTATCCAGGCTACGCAATCTACGCGTCAATCAGGAGAAACAGATGCGGCATTGGCACATGGGCATCATCAAGATCCCCTTTCCTACACCTCCACCCTGCGCCATCCCCGAGCCCAACGACTCTCACACTCTTACGTTCCATCCCATTTCCCAAGACTACTCGTTACGTCGATACAACCATCCTCAGGATTGGCGATTCACGATCATCGTGCGTTCCTCATTGCCGTCCATTTCCGCGCGAATTCGCAAAGATCATCACCATTCGCAAAATAATAGGACAGCTATGAGAGAAAGATCATTAAGGAGTCTTCTCACTTTAGACGCTAAAAAAGCCATTTTCATGAATGTTTTGATAGGTTTATATTATATATATATATTGATATAAAAGTTGTTACACTTAATAATACACCTGCGAAATACATTTTTAAAAATTATTTATTTAAGTCGCTATTTATAGACGAAAATGGGATTCAAAACAATGTCCTAAAAAAATGGTAGGTCTGCGCTGTTGACGCAATGTCGGAGATGGTCATCCGAAATAAAAAAATCAAACGTTTTTAGATTCGGTCTGTTAATGGTTATTTCGCATATCATACGAATTTTGATATATGCAAAAATAACAATATAGCGGACATTTTTCGAAAAAAAACGTGTTTTTTCACCATTTTTGGCAAAAAAATAGTAAATATCAAAATTCAAAAAAATCCTTGAAATGCGCTATAGCTATAGATGTATTTCGAATGTGTGTTTATTAAGTGTAACAACTTTTATATCAACATCTATAATATAAACCTATCGAAAAAAATGCATGAAAATAACCATTTTTAGCGTCTAAATTGACAAGACCCCGTAAACAACCCTGTTCACGTGGATTTTACTAAAATTCACTTAGCGCCGGATTTCTTCTTATACGAATAGGTTGTGAGACGTTACCAGTGCGAACTTATCGTAGCAAAATATTGTTGACGTTTACAAATGAATATCGTGAAAATGTGCAAGTGTACGCTAGATAATCGTTATTATTGCGATGTTGAATAAGTTCTCGCTGTTCTTTCGTGAAAATGAATGTTTTATTTTAAGCAAATCATTCCTAATGCTGTCAAACGTTTCGAAATTGTATGATCAACTCCTAATGATTCTGCAAGTTCCGCTAGCGTTTGACATGAGTCTTCACGGAGTAATAATGCCTCCAATTCTTAACTTAACCAATCTCTGGAAGTTGTTTCCGACACAGCATGGTCGCCGTAAGTTTCAACAAGAATTCGGCGTGCTTAAGCTGCAGATTTAAAAAAAAAATTAAGCAGTGCAGTAAAACTCCCCGCAAATACGCTTTCTTGGCACGAAATTTCACATGTTTAACGCTATGAAAAAAAAAGTTGTTTACTTCGGCGAAATGACATACACTGAATTTCAAGCTTGCTCATAGTACGTTTTTGATAGATGCATTACCATCACAATTAACCGTCCCAATATGATATACGTTGTGTTAATTTGAAAGTGTCAGGATTATCGGGAAATTTATTTTTGATGTTTAGCAATCATCTTTAAACGCTATAGGATAGGCTGGGGTCAATTGGAACGTTTTTGAGAAAATCGGTTAGTGTGACTTTTTATACTCTATCTGTGTGGTCCTGGGCTTCAATTATAGCTAGGTTATCTGACTATATGATATCAGTATTGATTTGGCTTCGTGTATGCCCTTAACTTAGGTAGAAGCTGATTAGAAACCCTCGGAAAATATTTTATTTGACCCTGTGTCGGGGTCAATCGAAACAGTGCCTGGGGTTAGTTGAAATAGGTGTTCTCAGCTGATTGAACTAAAGTTATACTAAATCCAACTACTGTTAATTATGTGTATTAAGTGATAAATGATATTTGTTGTGAATAAAATATACTTTTCATCAAAATAATCAGTTTTATTGCTTTGTATTCCAGCTTGAGTATCACTGAAGGTATATTAAGGTTCTATAATATTATTTTACTTTTCGGACGATATCTTGGCATCTAAAAAATAAAACAAGATTTGGAAAACTTGCTTGCGTATGAAATGTTCGTTCGGAGTCAATAGAAATACGTTTCAATTGACCCCGAACCATTTGTTTCAACTGGCCCCACGCCCTTGCCTCTAATAATTTATCAAACAGCAAAAAACCTAAATGTTGTTGGTAGGTACTGACCACAATAAACTCAACTAGGATATTCATAGTAATGATGATTGTAAACAACGCCGAAGGAGGAACGATAGTTTTGGAGCAATACGCAAGATGCGAATAGTAAAAAAACTTACTTTTTATGTCGAAAAAGCGATGCACCCACATAAAAATGTCCGATAATGAGCGACAGGTTCCTTCTCGAACCTGTTCAACCTGAACTCTGAACCTTCTTCGTTATTCAACTTGTTTCATTTGACCCGTGCTTCTATCGACCCCAGCCTACCCTACGCGAGAAACTGAAATGATAACGACATTGTCCCATTCAACCAATGCGATCAAGCGGACCTTGACGTAAACTTAAAAATTGTATATCTAATAAACTAGTTTATTCAGAACATATACCGTAACTATTAGTGAAATTTTTATTAATATCTATTAACCCCAATACTTTTTAGCAGCAACTTTGGCAGATCAAAATTCGAAGAGATAAACAGCATTGGACTTGAAACGGCGCCAGCATATACAAGGGTGTATCGCAAAAAATCGTTTTGCTGTTCATGGTGAATAGGCCCCGTTTAGGTTCCAAATGATACACACATATATACATTCTACAGTGATATATATACCGCCATAAAACGTGACAAGAAGATCGAAAACGTGTGCATGTGTTCGAAGGCGAAGAAAAAGGGGTTAGAGGCGAGAGATAGGAAGGAAGTTACGAAGCCGGAAGAGTGTGTGAAGGATGTCGCGGGGAAAGGGAGCGAAGCTGAGGAAAAGCGAGCTAGGCCGAAAGAGCCCCGAAAAAATACGTGTAGGTCTCAGCTGTTGGATCCTACCGACTCTGATTGAATTGCCTCTCCTTAGGTGTTTTTCATCTTGTGCTATTCGACACACGCCCCTTGCGCATTGTTCAGCATATAATATGTGCTTGTGTGGCTCATTCCATGCTAGTTTAAAGAATCCTCGCCTTCGGTTCACGCCTATTTATTGAAACGATTCAACGCTTATTATGTATGACGAGCGATTCGACGCTCGTCATACATTGGCGCCATTTTTTTTCATCATGCAGGGAAAAGTCGATTTTATTTGGCTTGGTGCACCATCGTATCTTTGGCGAACATTTATCGACCCTATTGATCGTCGAATGAGGTTTGTTCGGTGTAAAATTTATTTATGCGCATTATTTGGTCGGCTATAAATTACAATACCAGCTGGTTTCTCGAAAAAGAAAAAGCTTCGCGGTTGATGTAAATAAATTTAGTTCCATTTCAGTGGAATTTATTCGACTCAACGGATCGAATTTTCCCTTTGAGTTACTTTTACAGCTGTTGCGGTAGAATACACAATTTGTTTACTCTTGCTGCAAAATAAAAAATACGTTGAGATGAGACCTGCGAGCGATTAAACAACCCATCCTCGCTTTCTCTCTCTTTCTCACTCTCCCCATATATATATATATATATATATATATATATATATATATATATAAACAAATTGATGAGGTTAACGCCTACGAGGTGGTTCGCCGTATGTGCCGACAATCGAGCATTCATCAGTGAGTTTATGTGTGGGCTACAGTGGCCACGAGTAAGTTATGAGAGCCAGCAAACGCTTCGGGGGTTGTTGCGCTTCGTGCACGATACCTCGCAGTTGGGGCTGCATCCGCTGTGAAGGAACTTTGACGTACACGTGCAGGGTGGATTGCGCAATGAGCGGAAAAAGCTCGATTTTTATTATTTCGACAAGATACAGGAGTGAAAAAAAACAAGGAATCGAAGGACCATGGCAATGAAAAACGGGGCCGGGCTGAAATTTCGAACTTTGAATGCGCCGACGATGTTGAAGTTTGCATCGTTGCAATGCAACGGAAATTCAGTATTTTCGATAATCAACTTGTAAATCCACAAATTATTGTCTTTTTTAGGCCACGAGTATCACTCGAACGTTTTTTTCGGCATTTTTAGAAACTTTTTCACCGTAAATTTGTAAAATATTATGAGTGGCAACAAAGAACATAAAAATTTCGTTGCACTCCAACGATGCAAACTTCAAGACCATATGCTCCGACGGTTTAAAATTCCTTTTTTTAGTGATCCAAAATTCAAGATGGAGCCGGGTTGAAATTCCGAACTTTGAATGATCAGAACGTTCAAAACTCCGAAAGATCAACCCTCCGAAAGATCTACCCCGAAAGATCAAAACTCCGAAAGAATTTTACACGATAGACCAAAACTCCGAAAATCTAAACATCGTAAAAATAAATCGGCCATGGAGGTTGAAAAAGTTTCAAAATTTTCAATAAATCGACGAATTATTTGAAAATTTTATTTTATTAAGAAGTGATTTTACGTCAATTTCGAAATTTGTCTAGACAATGTTATACGTTCTGCATCATTTACAGTCAACTGTGTAGACTTTCGGTGGCATGATCTTTACGGGGCCTGGTTGAAATACCGAACTTTAAATGCTCCGATGGTTTAAAATGACTAATTTTAATGTTCCAAAATTTGAAGTTTCGTCAAGATTAGAAAGTCTACACAGTTGATTGTAAATGATGTAGAACGTATAACATTGTCTTGACAAATTTCGAAAGTGACGTAAAATCACTTCTTAATTTAAAAAACATCTCACAATGATTCGTCGATTTATTGAAATTTTTGAAACTTTCAAAACTCCCACAGCCGCATTATTTTGACGGTGTTCAGATTTTCGGGGTTTTGGTCCTTCGTCTAACATTCTTTCGAAGTTTTGATCTTTCGGGGTAGTATTCTTTCGGAGTTTTGAGCGTTCTGCTCATTCTAAGTTCGGAATATAACCCGGCCCCTAAAAAACAATGCAAAAAGGGGCGAGAGGGAGAAAAAGCGATGAAAGGACTAAGAGCGAAAAGCAAATTGACAGGATACGGACGACGGGTCTACATGAAGAAAGAATCTCAATTTCATATAAAAATAAATATTTCTCTAACGAATAAAATAATTGTGCAGCTATGTACTTAATTTTGTGGAACGATATCACCTCGTCGTAATTCATCGAATTAATCGATCCGTAAATTGACAATAGCAATCAAATTTAACTATCATAGTACAACATAATATCCCGGAAGTAAAAGAAACAGTGCCTGACTGTAAAATGTTTTGCGCGGAATGTTTTTTTTTCACACCTAGCGATGCTTTTTTGAATTACCGCGTTAATTTCACGGAAAGTTGACTCGGAGTTTTAACTGTCGGTCTGATTTATAATCACCCAGATGAAACCAAAGTTCATCCTCTCCGCAGATATTCCCGCGAGTTATATGACCCGTGGCCTCTTTGGCGAGACAGTTCCGCACTATATCGGATCGTAATGAAAGATGGAACCATGCTCGCGACAATTGCGAATTTTCGTGAAATATTCGCTTTCATTGTTAATGGGGTGTTGAGAAAAGAATGAGCTCAAAGCGAAGGAAAAAGCTGGTGCTGATGGGAAAAAACTTCGCGAGGGAACTTGAATCTTATATATTCATGCATACATTCATATATACGATGAAGCAGTTAGCCTGAATACGTCGAAAAGCGAAGCCACCAGGAAGGATGAGACGCCAACATTCGAAGTATGATTTGTGAATCTAGGAGAGAGGAAAGTTTAATTGGAAATGGAAGCCTCGCAGAGAAATGTGAAAATTCCATCCACTCGGCCTCTTTGACAAACTTCTCCGTTCCTGGACTTCTGTTTGCGCAATCGAGGTAATACACAGATAATTGAAGACTCTACGAACACGCTTTCTCAATACTTTCCCAAAATCGTGCCCAACTATAAAGGGTACCTTGACTAAATAATTATCTCTAATAATTGTGAATTACATCGCAATGGTCCGATGCATCGGGTGTGCCTTTCACTTGCAATGCGACTGCCCGATAAATCATTTTGAAAGCTTGACACATTGAAACTAGACGTACAGTGTCACACACGTGGCATGACAGCACCGGTATTGGGATACGTTCATATTGATTTTTTCGTAGACTGTAGAGTGAAAGAGTCGGTTTTTTTTTATATCGGTCGGGGGTCCGAGTTTATATTTTTCGAAATGTCATAACTCTTTCGTGTCCTTCACAGAAATTGTCCTTTCCTTGTTAATATATATATATATATATATATATATATATATATGTAGGTAAAGGCGTACATCGAAACTGTCATCGGAAACGGCTACCGCGAAACGGTGACTCGTAAAAAAATCCATAAATGTTTGATTTCATGAGTACCCCAAGCCTCACTGCTATGTGAATACGGTTCACATTGCAGTGAGGCTCGGGGTATGCCGCATATTGTTGAGCCTTTAGGAGACATATCCGCTATTGGCTTTATGTCCCGAAGATGTCACGGAATATGATATTTTCCATCGATGGGAGTTCGCGTTCAAATGGTGGCAGGGGGAGAACAAGGGCTCGTGGAAAGTACACTTTCCAAGGGCCGCAAAGGTGCATCATCGAATTTCGTCGGGAATGCAATGGAAAACATAGTTGATGTTCGATTGACGTTACGAATGCAGAATCATCCAAGTATCATTGTCATCGAATACTTTCGAACCGGCTGTCTACTACTTCCCTTCCACCATTCGATGCTTCGTCGTTTTCGTCTCAACAAGAAGTAAAAAAGGAAACTATTTCGACAAAATCGCAGGATGAAAGTCGTTCTCGAACATCTTGAGGACGCATAAAACGTGCGTAAAGAGGGCGTTTGATGTTCGGCCATAACTCTATACCTTCAATCTATTTTAACACCACTGTGTTAAGGCTTATTGCCTCGGGGGTGAATACGACTGAAGCGAGACGATGTTAAGAACGTTTTTTAAATATTTGGCTAATTATTGTTTTAACGAGATGAAAACTTTTACGATTCGTGACGTCTTGTTAAACTTGTAACAAGTTGAACAAACGTCACTTTCGTGACGTCTTGTTAAACTTGTAATTGCCGGATTGACATAATAGCGGAAGTGATGAAGAAAAAAGTTTTCTTTATAGTATACGAGGAGCGATTGTGAAGGTTTTTCCGGATGCTGCAGCTTGAATTTGAGAAGAAAAGTCATTCAGAAAGTTGGACATTTCTTCGAGTACATCCAAGATAAGGATATGAAATGGATCGAGTTCGATTTCATGTCGTTTCCCAGTTCCCATCATAATCCTTCCGCCCGTCTCAACTTCCGCTCGGCAGTGCACGAGTAAACATGACCGCTGGCATCATTCGTTGGGTATAAGCTTCCAACCCCTAAACCGCACCATACACGAGTACGGCGGAAAGACAATTCCAAAGTCTGCGGCATAACTCGAGACGCGGAGGGGGAATCTTCGATCGCTTTCTAGCCCGCGGGGGACCTGTAACTTTTTGACAGCAGACAGGAGGGTTTGTCTGTCGTTCTCCAGGTTTTAGCGTCAGCCCCCGCACCCTCTCTGCCTGCGTCTTGCTCGCGCTGCTTGCGGGGTTGGATGCTTGGGGGATGGTTAGCGCGATGTTGTATACGGCTCACTTGAGGGAGCATCCCGGTACGGCGTAGGTGTTAACAAGTGACGAGAAGAGGGTTACGAGCCGGAAGAGGGCTCATAGATCAAGAGAAGCACAGGGATGATGATGCGAGGGCAAGAAAGAGAGAACTAAAGGCTGAAGAGGAGGAAAGATCTTTCCATACGTAACATCGTGCCATCGTGGAACTCGAGGCTTGGTTAGCATAATGCGAGATTCTCGAGGACAGTCGATATATACATGCACCCGCGTATATTTCTACGGAAAAAGGGCCGCGGGAGTCCCGAAGAGGGATCCACATGGAGGAAGAGGAATTTTCTTAAAAATGTCAAACCTCCGAAGCACCGCGGGGTTTGTTTCACATAATAAACCGTCTCGACGAATTCACCGGGAGGCAAAAAAGAGGCGGAAAAAGGACTTGGGGGTTGAGGGGGGGACATGCGAGAAAAAAGAAACACGACATTGATATGCTTTTTGGTGAACGCTCTATGAAGGATGGTGGCGCTACGTCGCCATCTTTTTTCTCTTGTATATCGTCAAAACTTGGCGTTGTTTGCCGCGGTTTTTTCGCACAACCTCGAAATAAATATCGACCTTCGGCGCGATACAACGGAACCGCGGTGAGAGAGAGAGAGAGAAGGAGAGAGAAAGTGATGGGAAGGGGAACCGGCGACAGAGGAATGAAGAGAGTTGGCTCTCGGGTAAGAGGGACTCTTTTGTCAACATTTTTTTTCTATCCCGCCGCACCCAACGAATCCATCGAAATATATCCAGGTATGCTTTTTTCCTTCTCTCTATTTACTATTTGACGAGAGATGTCGAGACTCCCGCGAGCCACGAGCGCCGATGTCATCCTTCAAATAAGGACGTGCACGGCTCCGAGGATAGTGAAAAAAGAACGCACGTACACCGAGTTACGGCGTCATAGTCCAGCAAAAGAGACGAAAACCCAGCACTTTTCAGCGTAGAATGTGAATTCTTAACTGAACGTAGATGGTAGCATACTGAGAGTAACCCCAATAAAATGGTGCCCCTCAACTCGCATCAACCCTAAGAAATAGTGGTTGAAAACTTAAAAATCGACTTATCTCGATAATTAATAGCCCGATCAATAAATGTTTCAAACAAAAGTTGTTTGGAATAATAAAGTAGGTATAAAGTTATCTGACGTCCAATCCCCTATCTTTGAAAATAGCCGCACACAAACAAGGACAAGGACGCAGCGATATGTCTACTCCGCTCGCACACGCATGCGGAGTAGATATACGGAGACATACGGAGTAGACCCGAATTTTCTAATCGTTTTTGTGCCGCTATTTTCAAACACAGGGGGTTGGGCGTCTGATAACTTTATACGAATTTTGTTATTCCAAACAACTTTTGTTTTAAACCCTTTTTGATCGGGCTATTAATTATCGAGATATGGCGATTTTTAAGATTTCAACCCCTATTCCCTAGGTTCGGGGCGAGTTGAGGGGCAACATTTGATTGGGGTTACTTTCACTATCAACCATCTACCTTCAGTCAAAAATTCATATTCTACACTAAAAAAATGCTGGGTTTTCATCTTTTTTACTGGACTATCACGAAATAGATCCATTTTTGTGATTGCCAATCATGTCGGGCAAAAAGTGTCCTTTTTGGCCGACTCAATTCTTCGACGTCAATTCTGATACGTCATAGTTTTTTTTCTGGGTCTTCTTTTGGTTTGCCATTCATCGCAAGGGAAACCTGAACGAAAATTCTCATAATTGGCGTATTCAAGAGGTCGAGGATAGAAAACAGATTTTCAACGAGAAGTCAAGCGCGTTTGGGTGGAACGAGGCAAATCTGGATAAGGACGAGGCTACGAGGAAAAGGAGTAACAGGGTTGGGGGTGCGCATTCTCCGTGAGGCAAGCTAATTAAATACCACGGGAGATCAAAGTGGCAAAACGCCGACCCACTAATAAACAGTTTCGCCTCACTGTTGCTCTTTGGTACGATTCGTTCGTTTGCCGCGTAGGGATCCGGCGAGGGAACAGAGTTGATACAAAACTGGTAATTCCAGTGTTCGCATCGTAGTCGCGGCATCGAGCGCGTTTCTGTTTGTCGTTTATGTTTTGCGGAGCTTTTCACGGGGCTATTGGATACCATCGGCCCTTTGTCGTGCTTCAATGCTGGTATTCACCACAGAGTAAATGTTCGCGAGGGTACTCTGGTAATGCCAAAAGGCACCGTTGGTGTGCTCGTTCGTGGCAACGGATGAATTATCGGCCAGCCGTTTGCTACAGTCGTCACTAGCCACAGACACGAAACAGCCCTTTCTGCCATAAAAAAGGAATTCTTTTCGCGGTTCAGTGGAACTTTGCCCACGTGTGAAGCAACTTCGAAAGTTCACGAACCTGAAGAGAAATCATTGGAAAATAGTGCAACTTATTCAGTGTCCTTTTTTTTAATGGAGTTTGCATAAATCGGAATGAATTATTCAAACGTGTAACGGGCTATATCTACATAGATTGTCAAAAAATTGTATCTTACGAAAATATTCTTATTCCATATTATCACCCTTTAGCTGCTGTGAAAATGTCATTGGAATATACCTAAAATCGGATGAGCTACAGCTTCTAACAGTCGGCCGGGCGAGTAGTAACAGCAACATACTTCAAACTTTAAACGCGTTTTTTCTTGAAACGCTGTTTCCAAAGTCGGTGGACAATCATGCCCACCGACTTTGGTGGTTAACAGCTCGATATATCAATATCGAGAACCACTTGCTGGTTTGTGTCCAAATTTCCAGGAGATACGATGAGAAACATTTAAGGGATCTTCTCACTTTAGAAGCTAAAAAAGGGTATTTTCATGTTTTTTTTAATAGGTTTATATTATAGATATTGATATAAAAGTTGCTAGTCTTAATAGTTACACGTTCCAAATACATAACATTTTATATATATTTATGTAACCCAAACAAACTTTAAACGCGTTTTTCTCGAAACAACGTTTTTCGACGGCATGTTGAAAAATGAAAATCTTCGAAACTAGTGAACCGATCCTTATGAAATATTCACCACACATTCTTTACAACTATAGCTATAGCGCATATCAAGGATTTTTTTAAATTTTGATATTTACTTTTTTGCATACAACGGTGAACAGCACGTTTTTTTGTTTTCTCGAAAAATGTCCGCCATTTTGTCAATTTTGCATATATCAAAAATCGTACGATATGCGCTATAGCCATTAACATACTGAATCTAAAACCATTTGATTTTTTTGTCTCGGATGATCCATCTCCGAGATTTCATCAACAGCGCAGACCTACAATTTTCTTAGGACATTTTTTTAACTACCTTTTTCGTCTATATATAGTGGCTTAAATAAATATATTTTTTTAAATGTATTTCGAAAGTGTATTTATTAAGTGTAACCACTTTTGTATCAATATCTATAATATAAACCTATCAAAAAAATCATAAACATAGCCTTTTAGCGTCTAAAGTGAGAAGACCCCTTAAAGGTCGTTGACGATCTCACTTCTTTAAAAACGATCTTCATTTTTTAATAGTTACGTAAAAATGACGACTTCTTTCATATATTTTGTATGCTCGAGTTTCAATTCGTGGCGGGAGCACCGCACCTACAGGCACGACTCGCGCGATACGCTTACCGACGTACGTTGACTCATTGGGCCCACCTGATTGGCCCGCCTTTAAAAATTGATAATAATTCAGGGGTTGATCTGAGACCCACACATGCTTATATCCATCGACTCAGAATTTCATCTCCAACTCCCCATTTCAGGGAACGCATTCAGTTTTGGGACACCCTGTATATTAATTTTGGTATTTTCAAATAACGCTGGGTAATATTCTGCCGTGCTGTCGGGTAAGAAGTTTCGAAGTATTCCACGCGTGCTTTGGGTAGCCTGATAAGACGAAGCCCCCGAAGCTTACGACGTTGACCATATTGAATCAATGTGGACTTTCATAAACCTGACGATATTCCATACCAGCGATATCTGCCACCCGACTCTCCCCTCTCGCGCAACATCCCAGTAGCGTCTATTACACACTTAACTCAACTCGAACGAGGCAAACTTTCGACTCAGCTTCCTCTATCTCGCTGCAATATAGTCGGAGCGCCGTGCAGGGCACAAATGTGAGTGGGTGTACGCGCATGTCGTTGAGCTCTCCGATGGGCTCTTCCGTGTGCGAGCTTGCTTTTTTTTGTTTAACCGACCTAGAACACGTTTTTCTCTCGACCACGGTCAACTTTATTTTACACCAGGTTTCGGTGCATCCGCGATTGCCCTATCCACCGAGGGGGATAAAACATTTCTCGTATTCGCGTTGTATTCACCCCGAGGCACATTTCAAAATTAGCATGAGAGATATGACCACTGGAAAATGTTGAAATTTTAGTCGAATGCGAAATTATTTCGCGAAAGCCTTTGTCCGCTGGAGGTTTACGTAACGCAAGCGTTTTAAGTGCAAGGGTGTGCAGCATTCCACTCGAATTATTTTATCTACCGTCTGCTTACATAGGAATAATCATTTCCTACACAAGCAGCACATTGTATCCAGAGGAATGAGATCAACTTGCAAATATCATTGGCAATAAGTCTACCAAAATTTTTCTCGGAAAACTCCCATAAGTCTCCGTGAGTCAAATAGGACCGCCAATACGGTGATATTTAGTTTTAGGATGTTGGTTATTTTGAAAAAAAATTCCAAAAGAGTCGAACATTTTTTTGTCGACCTCTACACCATTTCAAGGGTCTATCCGTTCGGAAATTTTCCGCTAAAGACAAAAACGTGTTTCCATAAACTTTTGACGATTTTTAATATACATTGAGGGTTGAGGGGGGGGGGGGGGGGGGGGCATAAATGGTGAGATCGTGGTCAGGAGGTAAAACTACATCAATAGGGATTTATAAAAAAAATATTGAAAATCCAAATTTTGTTCGTATCTCGATAAAAAATAGATGGCATGAGTGAATCGTGGATCATTTTTTTTCTGTTCCGATTTGGAACTCTACTCTGTCCTCTTTCTCTCCGTTATCGTTCACTTTTTGGAATCCCGTTTCATTAATTAAGTTCCGATGTTTTGTTTTGTTTTTTGCAGAGTTTCAAAGCCCGACCATCACCTTTCGCGAATTTTTCCATGCCCTTTGCTTCTTATTTGGCAGATTTTCAAGCGCGCTTCCGGGAAAGTTGATCGAGATAAATCACGCGGTTTTTTCTATGTCTACCAAATTTCTTTTCGAACACCATCGTTCGAACACCCAACAAGTCTTCGTAACTCAAATAGGATAGGCTGTTTGAAATTTCAGGGATTTGGAGATTTTGAATAAGCGACTATGACGGTCGCAATTTTTTTCTCCGGTCTTCACATCACTTCTAGGCTCTTTCCGATGGCAAATTTTCCGTCGATTACGAATATCACGGAGCTCCTGGCGAATGCTCAAAATTACGCCGGCTAAACGCGAAAAACCTGTTTCCATACACATTCGACGACTTTCAATCGAAATTTAGGGTTTTGGAGACAATTGCGGGGTCTTCCCACTTTAGGCGCTAAAGAAAGCTATTTTCATGATTTTTTTTTGATAGGTTTACATTATAGATATTAATATAAAAGTTGTTACACGTAATAAATACACTTTCGAAATACATTTTTTAAAAAATGATGTTTTTATGTAACGCAAACAAAATTTAAACGCGTTTTTCTCGAAACAACGTTTTTCGACGGCTTGTTGATAAAATCTTCGAAACTACTGAACCGATCCTTATGTAATTTCAACCACATATTCTTTACAACTATGGCTATAGTGCATATCAAGGATTTTTAAAATTTTGATATTTTCTTTTTTTTTGCAATAAACGGTGTAATAACACGCTTTTTGTTTGTTTTTTCTTCGAAAAATGTCCGCCATTTTGTTATTTTTGGATATATCAAAAATCGTATGATATGCGCTATATCCATTAACATACTGAATCTAAAACCGATTGGTTTTTTTTTGTTTCGGATGATCCATCTCCGAGATTTCATCAACAGAGCAGACCTACGATTTTTTAGCATATTTTTTAAACGAACATTTTCGTCTATAACTAGTGACTTAAATAAATATATTTTTTTTCAAATGTGTTTCGAAAGTGTATTTATTAAGTGTAACAACTTTTATATCAATATCTATAGTAAAACCTATCAAAAAAATTCAAGAAAATAGCCTTTTTAGCGTCTAAAGTAAAAAGACCCCTTAATGATGTATTTATATTCAGAGGGTAAAAATACATCGTTATAGTAAATTTTTCATTACTTACGACAAGTTTCACGAAATACTGGATTTTGTACTTCCGTGTAGGATTTCATCAACTGTGCAGAGACATTTCCAATTGGCAACCATCTATTTATTTTATTACCTCAATGAATTATTACCGGGATCATGGAGAAGATAAAAGACCGAAGCAGCGACCGGAGGAAGAGGCTGGCCGTATCCTTGATAATATTGCGATCTATACTGTCTGAACGTTATAGTACATAAAGGTATACTATTTTTGCTCTTTTATGCCAGTGTCAGCGTACCGTTGCTGCTAGCAAAGCCGTGTGCCATCCTTAAAGATCCGACTTTCATGCAATTATCTGCTCAGACGCCGTTCATGTCTCTGGAGATACTTACTAAGGACTCCGGCTGGCTCCACCACGATCACTCGACTTTGGTTCGTGCGCTTTAAGGGGTCTTCTTACTTTAGACGCTAAAAATGCTATTTTCATGATTTTTTTATAGGTTTACATTATAGATATAGGTATAAAAGTTATTACATTTAATAAATACACTTTCTAAATACATTAAAAGAATTTTTTTATTTATTTATGTTACCCAAAAAAACTTTAAACGCGTTTTTCTCGAATCCTTTTTTTGACGGCTTGTTAGTAATATCTTCGAAACTACTGAACCGATCCTTATGAAATTTTAACCACATATTCTTTACAACTATAACTGTAGCGCATATCAAGGATTTTTTGTTAAATTTTGATACAAACTATTTTTTTGCCAAAAATGGTGGAAAAACACGTTTTTTTTTGTTTTACCGAAAAATGTCCGCCATTTTGTTATTTTTGCATATATAAAAAATCGTATAATGTGCACTATAGCCATTAACACACTGAATCTAAAACCGTTTGATTTTTTTTTGTTTGTGCCGACCCATCCCCAAGATTTCATCAACAGCGCAGATCTACAAATTTTATTAGGACATTTTTTCAACTAAAATTTTCGTGTATAACCAGTGACTTAAGGGGTTAGGCCACTGTAACGGGTATAAAATCATGTGCGAATTCAACCATTTTTTTCGTATGAAAAAGTGATTCATTCATAAAATTAATAACACATCTATTTAGTATGAATATCAAGCTGTTAGAAAATATATATATTTTTTTTTCGATGTACAAAATGGCCAACTACTCGAAACAGCTTTATTCCAATTACCGTGACAAATAACTTCAACAATTTTCACTTGATTTACTTCAAATTTGAAAGCTATGTTCCTAATTGCATTTCGCAGAGAAGTACGTACGGAATTTCTGATTAATCGAAAACGTTTCATTTTATGAGCAGTTTATGAGCAGTTATAACGAAATTTTTCACTGAAAATTCATTTCTTAAGTTCAAATAACTACAACTTTTGAATAAAACAATATTTTTTAAATTCCGTACGTAATTCTCTAGGCATTCCAACGTAGATCGACGACAATTTTTGTTTTTTATTCTAGGTAAAAAAATGTGGATGCTAAATGTCCCGCCGCGGAGCGCCTAAAAAAAAGATAACAAAAGAAAATATTAGTAATTGGCCGTTTTATACATCGAAAAAAATATATATATATATTTTTTCTAACAGCTTGATATTTTTACTAAATAGATGTGTATTCATTTTATGAGCGAATCACTTTTTAATACGAAAAAAATTGTTAAATTCGCACATGATTTTATACCCGTTACTGTGGCCTAACCCCTTAAAGAAATAAAAACATTTTTTTTTCATGTATTTCGAAAGTGTATTTATTAAGTGTAACAACTTTTATATCAATATCTAAAACATAAACCTATCAAATAAAATTCAGGAAAATAGCCCTTTTTGGCGTCTAAAGTGAGAAGACCCCTTAACGGTCCATCTTTGTGACTATACAATGTGACTCTTACAATGCTGCACAATTTACTACATCCTTGTGTACAGACATAAAAGTGTCTGCGTAGTCGTCGTGGTAATGGCAACTCAACTACGTTTCGCTACGTGCTATACGCGTCTACGTACTGCAGACAGTTGAAGCCAAGTGGTATAGACATTGTTGTGGTCAGACCTTCCTTTAACGCCAGATCTGAGCAGTTGTGACTAGATGGAGTTAGACGGGTTTGCGCTCCAACGGACAACAGAAACGTGGCAAAGCCTCGCAGAGCTCTCCTTCAAAAGGGAGAAAGCTCCAGGATGCTTATAGAAAGCAGAGGAATACCGCGCCGAGACAAGCGGAGAATCTTGCCAAAAACAATTCCGCTCGATTGATAGACTACACATACAACATATTGGTAATTGAAGAAAAAAGAGCCCGATGCCAATGACGTTGCGCGCAGGAAAGTCGTCGTTGACAGGTCTGAGTAGTTTTTATTCAGAGTGTCGATCACCACTATGAATCCAATTAAATGGCTGGTAAATATCAAGATGCTCAGCTTCAGACTGTTTAACTGTAGCCAGTTTGTTGGAACTCTTTGGAACCGAAAAGCAATCCAATTACCTTGTTACACTGTCTAAGTTGGTGGCTTGGCGACAACGAGAATGATCAAGTTGCCACGGTATATTGATGAGCTGCCAGCAGTCAAGAAGTCCCTGACACCGTTGGACTATTGCGAAGGGTCCTCATCTCGTTCGTCCCCAGACAGCCTGGACATATGACATGGATGGGGAAGACAGGTTGAATTCTGTACCGTCTTAATTTGCAAACTATTCGCACTCGGTTTAGCAGGCACAGGAAGGAAGATAAAGCGAGGTTATTGGAAGGAATAGAGTGTGGTGCAGGTGTAAGAGGAGAAGGAAGATGAAGGAGTTTGAACAGGGGTGAATTGTACGATATAAGGATATATACGCCAAGTGAACCAAGCCAGGAATTATACCGTGCAAAGCAGAAGCAAGTAACCCAAGGAACCTGACGTTCCTCCTGGACACGCAACGTCTGCGTGCCGCTACTGGAAACTATGCGACTTCAAAAGCCTCGCACTATGGAGCTCATTCCGTACCCCCCTTCGTGCACGTTCCACCTCAATGAGGGTGGGCCTCATGGAGGCCTTGCCTCCCCTCACCCGACTCTTCCCTCCTTACTTCTTCGTTCTCTGTAACGCCGCTCCTCATGAATATACCGGCAACCGAGAAAAGCGGCGCAGTTCTAGGTTATGTTGACACCGGGTTTGCAGTTTACCGGCCGACAAGTGGAGTGGTGGATCGATACCGCGATATCGTCGCCCCGGCTATACTCGTGTGTTTTGTTTTGCTTCGTCTGCTTCTGCAACCAACTCTTCGTCGTGCGATACCTGCGCTCAGATGCGCTCCTCATCGTGGCACCGTGCTGGCAGATCCCTGCCTCAGATACCATCACCGATGAGTCGTATCAAAGATTTCCGATAAGACGTCCTTCAATGTTTGAGGCACGTTCTTCATCATGTTTTGTTTGTTCAACGGATTCGCAGTGGCATCCTCGCCAAACAGATCGAGTCGACGTGATAAAGGGGTCATGACACCATACTGTTTTCGTAAAAACCGAGTCTTTTTTAATGCTTTATTTCCTTAAGGAGTCTTCTCACTTTAGACGCTAAAAAAGGCTATTTTCATGAATTTTTAAAAATAGGTTTATATTATAGATATTGATATAAGAGTTGTTACACTTAATAAATACATTTTTTAAAATTATTTATTTATTAAAGTCACTATTTATAGACGAAAATGGTAGTTGATGAAATGTCCTAAAAAAATTTTAGGTCTGCACTGTTGATGAAATCTCGGAGATGGATCATCCGAAACAAAAAAATCAAACGGTTTTAGATTCAGTATGCTAATGGCTATATAGCATATCATACGATTTTTGATATATGCAAGAGTAACAAAATGGCGGACATTTTTCGAAAAAACAAAAAAAACGTGTCTTTTTCACCGTTTTTGGAAAAAAGTAAATATCAAAATTCAAAAAAATCCTTGATATGCGCTATAGCTATAGTTGTAAAGAATATGTGGTTAAAATTTAATAAGGATCGGTTCAGTAGCTTCTAAGATTTTATTAAAAAGCCGTCGGAAAACGTTGTTTCGAGGAAAACGCGTTTAAAGTTTTTTTTGGGTTACATAAATACATACAATTTTTGTTTAAATGTGTTTCGAAAGTGTATTTATTAAGTGTAACTACTTTTATATGAATATCTATACTATGAATCTATTTTAAAAATTCATAAAAATAGCCTTTTTAGCGTCTAAAGTGAAAAGACCCCTTCAAGTTCGAAGTCTCAAGAACATATGGAACTAATGTGGCAATTCCGAAAAGTGGCCGAGTTACAACCATTTGTAGTCAGGGCGCCCTACCATCTGACAAGCAGAGCTCTTCTATCTTGCGTTTTTCTCGAGGTTGCATTTTTCATGTTGGGTGCCGTTGTATAGCCGAAACTAATGATCCGATTCACTTGAAATTTGGTACGAATATGTACGAATAGATTTCCGTCAACCTAGCACAGAATTTTTTGCACACCCTGCTCCGTTCTTCAATAAAAATATTTTCTTATTCCTTATTTTGAGACAAAGACGGTGTTTCATTTGGAATCGAGTGCATTCTCGTAACTTTCGAGGTTATCGATAACCGTTATGCTAGGTTTTAGGTTTTTTTTTGTTTGCGAGGAATCTTTTTATGTTTTGCTTTCAGTTGTGTGGCTGTGGGAATATCGGCTGTCGGTTCGTGCAGAGACAGCGGTGGTTCACAAAACGAGCTGTACTGGTCACCATTTGCTATAGAATATAATCAAATTTGTATTAGTACAGTCATGCTGTCGCTAAAAAATCCCGTAATCGGGAAAAATTAAAAGAAGGCCAGTTTTTTAACAAGTGATTCTGTAGGTGCCGCGGGTGCTAAATCCAAGTTTGCCTAAAAATCACGGTGCAGGGTTTTTTAGGGGATGGGGATGGATTGATGCCAAACTACAACCCCTACGAGGTCGGTGCCGTGAGACAAAATATTCAAAAAAATCTGGCTTTAGTTTTGTCCACAGCACCGAAGTCGTGGTACTTCATTCTGGGGGTAAAAAAGTGGGGTGAAATTTTGAAAAATCAGTTTTAATTCAATAACTCTTTAGGATAAATTCGTACACTTTCTGTTCAAATGGGAACGTCGTAGCCCTTGAAAAGACGCGTCGATCGAGTATTTGATCATCACTTTCCAATAGTATCTTTGCCTCCAAAAAATTGTTTATATACTAAAAAAATGGTTTATTCAATAACTCAAAAACAATCGATTTTTCGGGTATTGTTTAAATGTACGAAATGTAGAGAATAATCTTCTGTATATATTCGTTTCTATGGACCACACTTGGATTTTGCTTTTTCCACCCCTCTCGGGAGTTGAAAATGAAAAATGAAATTCTGGGAAAACTATTGACCGTACGAACTCGTCGCCATGGAACGATTTTGTACCTTGAACCATGAGTTTCATTTTTGTCCACACCGCCAAACTCGTATCTCTTTATTTTCGGTCGATAGTTTTCGCAGAATTACATTTTGAATTTTCAACCTTCGAGAGGGGTTGGAAAAAGCAAAATTCAAGAGTACTCCATACAAACAAAAATATAGAGAACATTATTCTCTACATTTCGTACATTTAGCGATCCCCCGAAAAAAAATTTGCTTTTGAGTTATACAATAAACAATTTTTTAAATTATTTCAACATTTTTTTGGGGGCGAAGATATTATCAGAGGGGGATGATCAAATACTCGATCGACGCGTATTCTCAAGGGCTACAACGTTCCCATTTGAACCAAAATTGTATGAATTTTTCCAAAAGAGATCGAATTAAAACTGCTTTTCCAAGATTTCACCCCACTTTTTCACCCCCAAAATGAACTTCCACGACTTCGGCGCTGTGGACAAAAATAAAGCCCGTATTGTTCTGAACATTTTTTCTCCCGGCGCCGACCTCGCAGGGGTTGTACTCTTGCATTAATCCACCCACATTCCCATTCATCCCCAAAAAAAAACCCTACACCCCGGCTTCTAGGCAAACTAGAATTTCGCACCCGCGGCACCTACAGAATCACCTCTCAAAAAACTAGCCTTCTTCTATTTTTTTCCGATTCCAATGTACAACACGACTGTACTATATGACTTAAATGTAAACTCAAATGTAAATTAATTGTACGCAGTACAGTTGGTAATTGTACTTATGTTGGTTACAGAGGATAGAACCCCGAATTTATGCTTGTTTCGGACACGGTCATGGTGTCACGATTCCTGAAAAAGAGGGAATCCGTTGGCGTTTGCAATTTGCTAACGATTGTACTTCGTAAGATCAAATTGGGTCTGTTATTATTCCTTGAGTATCGGTAAATTTCCACGAGGTATCGTCTATTAGCTTTGAGGTTGGGGTGTTCGACTACCCGGGTAATAATGGCACTTTTTATCTTCCGGTCTCTCAAACGCCATCGCTATATTTCTCCGCGGTTAGTATTCGAAACAATCGATCGTGTATGCCAGGACCATATATCGCTGAGGTTACAACGGAGCGAGACGTGGTGAACGGGGCTACGTGAGAGAGCCTTTGTCCTTTGGAGATGTACGGAAGAGAGACGGAAGCTCAGAATTGTTGTGCAAGCAAACCACCCCGATGTTAACTGGCAAGATGGACGGGAGCGGGAGAGGCTCTCTGATGCAGTGCTGAGGTTGGTTGGTCGTTTTGCTCATACTACAGGGTTGGCCCTGCAAGGTCCGCCTCACAAGTCCACTGGCAACCACACCAGTCGTTCCTCGAGTTCTAGAGGCTTGCTGAAAACTGAACTTCCAAGTCTTCTCGGTCTTGAGCGGGCTGTGTCTGCTCCAAGTATTTCCCAAGTTCAGCCTGAGGTAAAGTGCGAGTCCCGCCAGTCGAAGGCAGTTCACCGGCACATTTATTGGGCTAGTTGGTTTAAACTCTCACTAATTTAACTCACCAGTCTACGGACGCGTGCCAAATGCGTGTGCGCGTACGGAAAACAACAAAGGCTCGCCCGAGGCTTCTTCCTCAATATGATCTTACGTAAAGGCATGATGTGGTTGGGTTGAAAGGTGGACGGAGTGGTGGTGTATATGGTACATGGAACACATGTAGGGAATCAGTCAACTTCTATTATTCTTTTAAACCAATCGACAATGATGAATCTTTTAATTTTGGAAACAAAAAATCGGTCTTTCTAATTGTTAGTATACAATATATTTTTAATCAAACCTTTATTTTTCCCATTTCACCCCCCATAGTAGTACGTTGTAAAATATTGCGGCTTTGCGACAGCTTATATTCATCTTGCCCCATTAGAAGGTTGAAGAATCAATCAAAAATCACACAATAACCTGGAAGATTTCTGACAAGCCGTTCTTATTGTATTAATTATTAGTACTTTCATTGTATTTACTTGCCTGTCTCTGATCAATATCAGCAACTCAAATGCATTGAAACGATGGCAAACTTTACTAAAAAATAGATCGTTTTGTCAAAAAATCGATATAGTTTTCTCACTCGAGACGCGTACTCCCGCCACACTTGATACTTTCACACTCGTTCACCTCCCCGTCGACCTTTCAAACTCCAACGCTGTGCTCGCACATACTGTTTAGTAACTAGGCGTATGATTCATCTCACCCACGCCTTCATCTCGCCCGAGTTTCCCTCGATGGTATAGGGCACTTTCGGTAAATTCCGACTTGGATAAGACCCTTCCCTACCAAAACTATTTCTTTTTTTCATCGCACGGCAGATCGTGCTTGGCACGTATTAGAATTGTTATAACATCATCAGCGTTCTTCCCGTCGGGTTATCATGATGCGAAGAACATTCGCTTAAGGTTGTTATGGGGTTAAGTCAACATGTTACCATCGAGCTGAATTTTTTTCTGGACCTTTATAACCTCTTTGCTGATCATCCTGTGCAGTTTGAATACGATCCACACTAACGCTTTTTAGAGAAAAAAGAAATTGGCAACTCGACGTATTTAGTGGGGTAATTACATTACGCTTATGGAAAACTCCCGATCATTTTTCAGTCCATTATTAATATCTGCTAAGTGAATGTTACCACGGAGCTAAAAAAATAGGTACGGTTCGACTAATTATCGGACTAACCCTTGGTGCCGTGAAAATGATGATTCACAGTACCGTTATAAAATTATTAATGTTTTTTATAGCGAATTTGTGCGAAAATCAAGCACAACAAATATTAAACTGCAATCATGGCAACGTCGTAGACGGCACAAATGCAGGTAGCATTTGTCTCTAACTTCGCGAGACTTCTGCCAACCAGAACATTATGATATACCACGATTTACGACGTTGCCAGTTCGTATCGCGTTAATTGAGCGAGAACAAGTTATAGAAAATAATTATACAAAGTCATGAAAACACTGAATGTAATCACCGAATGTTTAAAAATGCATATTTTTACAAATAGATGTAGAAAAATAGTTCGAAACGTACGTTTAATATCACGATTATTTAAAAGTTAACAGTTGGTAACAGTCAATCGGCTCCGTGCATAAGCATAGGGCGCTCCCCTCGAACCCCCGACGGCTAAACCCCATAACAACCTTAAGGATTGTCAAGAACCAGGTCCCGACTTTATCAACGATATTTTATAAAATACACAAAAGCTAGACAGAGCAAAAAGGGATTCCATCCTCACATGAACATTTTGCGTGTGAAGCAAATAAAACTTGAGTACTCTTTTTCATAAAAGAATTCAGCCTTGATTCCAGGGTGTTGATTGCTAAATTTTCAACAATTAGAGTACTGCAGGTCGGCGCTATCCCTTTGTCTCTCTCGTGTTTCTTGAAGTGGTAGGTTATACTCTTCTCAAAGACGCTCGTCTCATTTGCGCTCTCCAAGCGTTGGGGGTTGACACCAAGATAGGCTGAGGAGCAATTTATATTCGCATGGCGATGAAACCTCGCAGCGCAGCAAAGTAAAATCGCCCTTGAACTGCGTAACTCTGAAGAGTATAACATTGCAAAGTCTGCAGCTGTCTCTTTCTCTCTCCCACACTCTGTTTCTCGTACAAGACATTCCACCGCAGAATTCATAACTCATTTTACAAGGGGATTAAAATAGTTTGCGAAGTGTAGTCGCTCTGCTTTTGTCTTTGAATACTTAGATACAGCAAACTTGATGGCAAATGACGACTGGTGAGAACATTCAAATGGCTGATGTTACCATCTTTGAATAAGAAAGAAAGGACTGACGATGTGCACAACTTGACGAAGATGGAAATGATTTTTCTTTAACTGTACAGCAGGACTCGTTCGATAGTTTTGATGAATCCGAACAATTTGTTTGGAAGGTGGTCGTCAATAAAATCGTGTTGAAGTTTGCATCGTTGCAATGCAGCGAAAAGAGAATTCTTTACAATGGTTCCAATTTTTTTGTCGTTTTCGACTGTAAACATCTCTCAAACCTTCTACGCAATCTTATGAGATTCACGACCTCGATTTGCCAACAAAAGGCTCTGGATAATGATAAAAATAAAGAAATGAAAAATGAGCTCAAAACATCGTTGCATTCCAACGATGCAATCTTCATCGTAATTTAATAAATTGGACGATTGCATTTACTATCTGTCTATTTACGGCAATATGAGGCAAGGAATGCAAAGATGCTTTCTACTTTAAAGAAGACGTCAACGAGTTTCATTCAAGGCAGGCATTGGTTTATTTATCGGAGATATAAATTTTGTTTAGCAACCGTTTGAGTTCAGTGAGAAAAATAATTACTTCAATTTTGGATAGAATAGCTGCTTGTCCCTTAATTATTTTAGCTCGTGCACTGTTCGCTCGGTGCGTTTGCTTTTGTAAGGGGGGAAAAGTGTGAAACCAGAAATATCGTGTGCACCTTCCGGTTCAATGACATCAATATTTTCGAAGTTGTCACAATGTCTGCCTCTCCGTCAGCCCGAAGTCACATGTCACGTCGTGCGTACATGTTCTCGTCACGGCGTGTCCCTTGGGATCTGCAGGATATTGAGCAAAGGTCTGAAGGGAAGAGCACGAAAGCCGATACGTGTGCGCAGGTCCGTGTTAACGACGGACACCATTGGAATAAATAAAAGAAAATGAAGGTATACTTCTTTTGTATCACATAAAACGGAATGTTCCTTTAAATTTACCTTGACACTATTCAAAAACAAAAGTTGAGCAACTGGAAAGTAAAAAGTGAGTCAATCGATGTGAAAATGATTTTTGAATGTTTTACGAGTCGTCGCCTGATTGAATTGAATTTCCATGCCTCGTCGATGCGAACAATATTAACAACTAGTGTAGGCATATATCGACGATGTTGAAGTTCGCATCGTTGGAATGCAACGAAATTTCTTTTCATTTTCAAAAACATACTTTGCAGATGTAGTTTGTAGTTTAATGAATAAGAATCCTTAAACATCTTTGCATGATTTTCGCAGCTCAAATCTGCCTGAGAAAATTTGGGAAATAAGAACAAATGATTTTCGTTGCATTGAAACGATGCAAACTTCAACACCGTGTATATCGAAAGTATGTCGCTTTAACTCTTTTACTCTCAGTGTATGATGGATGCGTCGGTTTGGACGTAACGTAATAAGCAGACGAACGACGGGGGTGCATTCTCTCGCGTCGTCTGCCGAGCATTAGGGAGCGCTATTTTCCATCCCACGTATATATTTTTCCTACGTTATTCACTCGTTCGCGATCCTTTTCCCGTTCGCCCCTTTATTTTTAATTCCATTTTTCCATTCCAGCATGTCTATCCTCCCCCTCCCCCTCCGTGCCTCTACGTGTGCGACAATGGCCATGTAGCGAAACACGACTTTGGCGTAATCTATTTTTTTTGCGTTTTCAACGGCGTCTCATATATTAAAAAGGGATTACAAGCTGATCAAACAATCCGACAAATTAAAAACCATTACAATCTCACTCTCTTGCGGTGAATTTATCCCAAGTTCTTCTAGCGCTGCGTCCAAGGGCCAAGCAAATGCATGACGTTTTCCCATTGCTTCTTAAGGCAGGCAACCACTTCAGATGCTTCAAAAAATCAATTTTTTCAAACTTCATAAATCGTTAGCAAAATGTCTTAAGCATACACCCTGAAAATATAAAAACGATATTCGGATTCCTTCTAACGATATGTATATAAATGATAAAGACTCTTCGATCGACTCCCAACCACTGAGACGGGTCAAAACATTCAATTTTATTTTGAGTGTACAGAGTGTACATATTCGAGAATATGTGGAAAAAATGTCAAGTCAAAATATTGAAAAGTGACAAAGAGACAGACGATTTAATGACAACAGGTAGCGCAACCATTTACATATACTGAAACTTTCAATCGCGTTTTTCTCGAAAAGACATTTCTTCAATTAGCGGGAATCATAACTCAAAAACTAATTGATGGATCATCTTCAAATTTGGGTCACGTTTGAATAATATAATTGATTGAAACATGAACCTAAAGTTGGAAAGATTATATTGTTCTAAACATATTTATTATTGCAAAATGCCGGGGAAAAATGCTAAAAATCGATCATCTTTTTTTTCAAACACGTTCCAACATTCGATTCTCAATTTTTTCTTCAAAACTTAGGTCCATGTTCTTAAAAAACATCTCAAGAATGTATACAAATTTGTTGAACTATTTCAGATGCGAATTGCGAGTTGCACAATTCCCGCAAATCGACAACGTCGATGAGGACACGCCAAGGGACACAGCGGATTACACCTTAATTAATGCATGAAATAATTTGAAAAAATTACCAGAGATATATGAAAATATGAATAAATTATTGTCAGAGTTGCCGATATTTTCATTTTTTTTCACAACAAAAAAATCCTCTAATTCTCCGTCTCCTAAAGTGGCTGTCCGCCTTAACGGCATAGCTTCGCTTCGGGCACTTATACAGCCAAGTATAAATCGTTCCGGCACACTATATCCCATATGAATTCTCCCCCCGCGAGATCGTATATCGTGCGAATCGGAGACATATATCTTTCGAATGATTTTTTTTCCTCATGATTTATGCCAAATTGCATTCGAATTCACCACCACTAGTAGCGGCATGTGTAGGAAACTGCTCACGGGGTGTTCCGTAATTCCTCTTCCGTACAGAAGAGAGTAGTCCAAGAGATACGACGTGGACGCGGCCAGTCGTGAACAATCGAATGAGACCGACCAAAAAAAAATGCAAGGGAGAGAGAGAGAGGGAGAGAGAGCAAGAGAAAGACATAGTTCTCGAAGCGGTTGTTTCGTGAACCGCGAAACAATGGTATTGATTTTATTTCCATATCTCGCGCTTTTTTTCTACCTCTTGGACGAGGGTGGCGCGGATGCTCGTGGGCTCTCTGTGAGCTCGAAAGAGAATGAAGGGAGGATTGTCGTGAGGCTCAAGAGTTGCCAGGACTTTTGGGGGACTTGAAGAGGGACTGTCTCACTTCCATCATGGTGGAGACCGTGAGCATTTGGCTTGCCAAGAATGACGACGAATGCGAAGGAAATAACAATATATACATAGACGTTTACAGCCGTAGTATTCAGGGTCTCCATTCCACATCCAAAGGGTACATATCGAGCGAGGAACGTCGGATGATCGGTTTGCACCTCACGTAGAGGACAGTTCGCAGGAGAGACGAGCGGAAAGCGAGAAAAGTCGTTGGCGGAATAACCGAGGGCTCGGCCAAAGTCACAGGGACATTCTAAAGCGCGATGAAGAAGAAGATGAATGGAAAGGAACGAAGGGTGGAAAAGTGACGAAAGAATGACACGACAAAACCAGAGAACCTATAGCCGTTTTTTCTCTCTCACTTTCAACGAAGATACAGGGAGGAAAAGGAAAACGAGGCTGAAAATACATTTGTGGAAAGAAAACGGTAAGATAGAGAAAAAATGATTATTATGGACATAGTACCGCGTGTCGTGTTGCAAAAAGGTAACCCGACACTTTATATGCTCTCTTGCGGGTGACATTAAAAGCGTGGAATGCATAAAAGCGTGGAAACGTAACTTCCATGGGAAAGACGGGCACCGTTGGATCGCCGTAAATATCCGTCGTTGATAAGAAGATGGGACCATTCGACGCGCAAGAACGTTTGTACAAGGCCCTTCTGTTCGTTAGCAGTTGCTTGTGTACGCAGATACACAGTGACGGGCTGACACCTAGCAAGTTCGCGGAATTTCTGATATCCCATATCGAGTTCTCATTGACGGTGACGTTATTGGCCATTTTCGGCGTGTGATGGTTTCCCATATTCGCGAATTCGCGTGTCGTAACTGACAATACCAGACGGGAATACGGGCACATCGTCACGATCTGTATCGCGTTATTTAGCACCGGTGATAAGGAGTTTGAATGATCGCTTGTGCATGCGTGGATGAGAATAAAATTGCCAGTGGGCGATCGAAAGGGCTACATGGCACCACTAACGGCTTCCTGCGCGAATCTGTTTTATGATTTTTTCAATTCCTACTCAACGAGCCATGGGAGAATGATCTTCAAAAGCGAGGATCGACTGCCTTTGCGCACCTCGTTTTGGAGCAGCAAATTCCAGTCTGCTTCGTTTCGAGGCAGACGACCATCCAGCTGGACGGGCATGATCGAAATGTGGTGGAAAAACAGGCGCTGTTCGGCTCATATAAATAGGAGATTCCGGCTGATAGAGGACGCAAAGTGTGGCACCGCATGAGGGAGACCAACCTCGATTTTATTGAGTCCAAGCTTGAGCCGATTTGGTCAGAGACGACTGACAATGGGAGACAGAGAAACTTCCGAGGATTTGTCGGCAAAAAAGAAAGGGTCGCTGGTGGTCCTTTGATTCTCGTGGCATGTCACACCAGTGTGATCTTCAAGGGTGGATAATGGGTAGTCCACGATAAATAAGTCCGTAATCATTTATCGTCAACGTGTGAGCGTGAGATATAGATGGCCAAATTGGAACCGATAAAATACCTCAAAGGCGAATTTTCGGAGAAAAATGAAGATTGCACGATCACCGTCGAATTGTCATCATCGAGAGGAGGCTCTGCCGGACTTTTTTCGTTTCTTCTCTTCGCGCGCTTATTCGTTCTTATGTCTCGCGTTCTTTCTATTGTCGCTCTCGCCTACCCCCCCCCCCCTCTCTCTCTCTCTTTCTTTCATTTCCAATTCCTGTAGCATTCGTTTCTGTCCCGATCTTTCAACCTTCAACAGCTCAGCAGTCCCTTTTATCGACTGCCCTCGACCTCGCGGGGCACCGAACTACGGAGAATGAGAGCAGCGAAAGGACTTATGAAATCAAATAATACGTGATACTACGTGGTGTACTAGACGTGCAGACTACCGGTATATTGGTGAACGCAATAAAATCTGAAAACTAACTTGGAACTCGAAGAAAAAAGTTCTCCGACTGGACAATAACGAACTATAATTAACGACAAAAATGAACGGTAGAAGAAAGTCAGAGAGAGAAAGAGAGAGGGAGAGAGAGGACGAAGCGAAAAAGTCAGGAGGTAGACAAGATTTAGCGGAAGTGTCCAACGGATCTAGTACTCACTATCCGGCAGAAAAACACTCGAATACGTAAGAACAAAAAAATAATATCTACTCGAACTCGCCAGCAGCTCCAGACCTGCAGTCCAACTAAAACTTTTTCAATCTTCCCTCATTATCCTTACGGTTTCCGGCTCTGGGCTTGGATTTTCATCTTTTTTTCTCGTTCTTCCGTACGGCAATGGTACTCCCATCATACCTTTCGTCTTATCTGCGGCGCACAAACGTTCGCTCTCAAACGCGAAATGTAACTTCTATTGGGTGATGAATATAAGTGCGTGGGGCCTGAATTAACCAGCGAATGATTTCTCGATGGTGTTTACTTTTTGTCGCAGATTGTGCAATGTTTTTTTTCACTCTGAATCAACAAAGTTGCGAATGTTCTGAGTCAAAGGGCGAAGCGTTAAAAACATCAAGAATCTCGCTACCCTGACGTCATTTCAGCCCCATGCACAAGGCAATGACACGTCAAAGAATTTTCATACGTGTCCTCTATTAAGGAACTATTCCAGTATACATTTTTTGAAAATCGTTTTTTTTCGCGTTATTAAAAAATACGAACTTTCATAAACATGCTGTTACATTTTGGTCGTGAAATTCGAATTATTCCGGTCGCTACAGCCTTCCTTAGAAGAAGGAATTCGACCAGCTGCGTGAGACCCGGCGCGGACGGACGAGTTTTTCTCGAAACGTCGTTTTTGAAAACGGTGGAAGATTTTAGACGAAAGGTTTTCAAGCTATCCCTCTCAAATTTTGCGACATCATTTTTCCCAACATTCCTTAACGTCGTAGGGGAGCGTTTTCTATTTGCAAATTTCACATTTCTTAAAACGTAAAGCTGTCGAAAAAAGGCCCAATTTGACACTTAATATTGAAATAGCCACCATTTTGTTAATTTTCAATGAAAAAAAAATCCCTCGTAGGCCTCTGCAGTTTTTCATACTGATTACTAATATGTTTGGTTTTTTTCGTTTAGACAATTGTTGGAGGAGTAGGACTTTCCACCGTCAGGCGTTATTTTTTAGGCATCATTTTTCAGTGGCATAAAAATTATAGAAAAAATAAAACTAAAACATTAAAAAATATGTTTATGTACAACATAAGTCATTTGGATAAACGAAAATAAATTGGACTGATTATCGAGTTTTATTTGTAAAAAAAATCATGAAAATCAGCAACTTTCGAGCCAGTCACACTGGAATGGTCCTTTAAACCTCGGCATATACGTTTTCCACGAGCGCGGATTTGCCTAACGAGCGCATAAGCATGAGAGTGATTATGAACGCGATAGGTATTTCCGAGCGAATGGAAAAACGCGAGTGGAGCCAAAGGGACGCGCCGTTTTATATCCTATAGGATGAAGGGCAAGGGTGGCCACGAAGAGAGGGTGTGGAGGAGATGAAACGTGAGGCTGTAGCCTCAATCATTATCCGACAGCAGAGGTTTGCCGTGGCTCGCCTCAATTTCCTCGAGATGCTTCAACGACGCGAAAGGGACCCGACGAGTGCCTCCGCTATGAGCTTTCATAGTTTAAAAGAAGACAGTAAGAAAAAAAAAGGAAGATACGAAAGAAAAAACCAGGAGCAGACTCGACGGAAGCCGGAAAACAAATTACGTTCGCCCGTCGTTTCTTTAGCCCGCGCAATTTTCCCGAGAGACCCGCTGACAAGGTTTCATCTAAGTCGGAGGCTTTTCAGGCTCGCCTCGAAACCCATCGCCGTTGGCATTTCGCTATGCAGCGCCGAGGATCCGCAGAGTGTATGAGACCGGCTGACAGGTATACTGTCTTTTCATCCTCCAAAGAATCATTCATTAGCGTCCTTGCCTACGTTCGCATTCCGCGGATGTCTTTCCTCTATGGCTGCTTCGCCAACCTCCCAAAGCCCCCAATCCTCGCGAAGCATTGAGCACGTGACATTTATCCTTTTACCTTTTTCTTTTTCTCTTATCATGACGGTATTAGTCCTGTGCAAGCAGACTTCGTTACATCCTCATTCACCCTTGGTGCGTGCACCCTCTCGAAGGCGTTCTCTTGGCTCGCTTGTTTATACGCCACATTGAGCTCACGCTCGATACTAAATTGGCATTCAGACGATTCCCAATAGAATGTGCTCGCGCAATCGTGCCACGACTCGCAGTGAGATCACTGATGAATGGCCAGTTAAGGTGGATCGCAAATTTACTCAGCTGCGGGCTTTTAAGTGCGCCCGGTCTTTTACAAAGCTTAGCCTGTATTCTTGAGCATGATGAACAGGTGGCTCACACGCAAGGGTCGTTGAATCCTCGAACGCATGAACTTTGGTACATGCGCTTGGTGGATTTTGCAAGTTTTTAAAGGGGCTATGCCTCGTTGTAAAAGTCGAAAAATCACTTTTTTCAAAATAAATATATTTTGACCATATATCATTTTATAAATGTGCCCTAAAAATGTCAAAGTGATCGGATCAAAATTGGCCGATTTAAAGGCCCGTCGGAACGCTCGGAGCGTCGTCCGAAACTTTAAACGTTTTTTTTCCCGCGAAAGTACGTTTTCAACGTGGGGCCGGGTTCAAATTCCGAACTTTGAATGATTAGAATGCTCAAATCTCCGAAAGGATTTTACACCCAAAGACCAAAACTCCAAAAATCTGAACACCATCAAAATAATTCGGCTATGGAAGTTTAAAAAGTTTCAAAATTATCAATAAATCGACGAATCATTTCAAGAATTTTTCTTATTAAGAAGTGATTTTACGTCCATTTTGAAATTTGTCTAGACAATGTTATACGTTCTACATAATTTACAGTCAACTGTGTAGACTTTCGCTGGCATGATCTTGACGAACCTTGTAATTGTGGAACATTAAAATTAGGAATTTTAAACCGTCAGCGCATTCAAAGTTCGTTATTTCAACCCAGCCCCCATGGTCATGCCAGCGAAAGTCTACAAGCTGACTGTAAATGATGTAGAACGTACAACATTGTCTAGACAATTTTCAAAAATGACGCAAAATCACTTCTTAATAAAAAAAAAATTCTCGAAATAATTCGTCGATTTATCGAAAATTTTGCTTTTTACACTTCCTTTTTTAACCTTTTTAAACTTTAAAAACTTCCATAGCCGAATTATTTTGACGGTGTTTAGATTTTCGGAGTCATGGTCTTTTGTGTAAAATTCTTTCGAAGTTTCGATCTGTCGAGGTAGGATTCTTTCGGAGTTTTGAGCATTCTGATCATGCAAAGTTCGAAATTTCAACCCGGTCCCATCTTAAATTTTGGAATATTAAAATTCGGAATTTTAAACCGTCGGAGCATTCAAAGTTCGAAATGTCAACTCGGCCCCTTCAAAGTCGGAGAGCAAAATATCTCAAAAACTACTGCATCGATCTTTTGGAAATCTTTGGGGCTTTTTCCAGATGGAAAAATATAGCATTTGATCGAAGAATTTTTTGGTCCGACGTATACTTTCAACTTCATGGAAAGTTCGATTTGAATACGCGACATTTTTTTAAATTTTTTATTTCGAAATATCATTTGATTAATCATAAGGTAAACTAATATACTAACGAAATCTGTTTGATTTTTCAATATTAGATAACCTGATTCGGAAGGGCATCGCTCACCGCAAAAGACGTTATCGAGAGGTGCTTCCCGAACATGGGCTGTAAATGGATTATAATTGAAGGCTTTGCACAAAAATTTACAGAGTATTCTTTATACTTATATTTTTATACTATACTTTTTCAAACACCTAATTTTTGTAGACATTTATCAACACGATTTTCTATTTTAAAAATCCCAAAAAGAGCTGTTTTTCAGTTTTACAACTAGGCATAACCGGTTAATGTGGTTTTGCTGATTAATAGTCCAGTCGAATCAAATTCCTCGAGGACCATTCCCATCCGTATAAAAACACCGAAATAATATAGTATCAATTCCCTCAATGTGGTACTGAAGTTACCATAGTTGGACTGCGACGAAAGTATATTTTCTTCGTATTCCCGATTTAATTTTTGGCACATTTCGACTACAGAAATTATCGGGTTATTTTCGAGGATCCTTGTTGAAAATCTATCAACAAAACCTGCAAAGAAAGATTTTAGATAATAGTAAAAATCAAGAAGTTGGGATGTCAAGGAGAATTTTTGATGCATTCCAATGTCTGTAGAAATAATCTTACGAAATGATAAAACGAAAAGGACGAGCTAGATATGTATTCTGATCGTGTAGTTAAAAGGTAAAAAAAAATGATTGCTCGTGAGGTCTGAGATCAAATGGTGCCAATCAAATAATACAACTTGCAGCAATTTGTGGGCCAAACCGACTTATCAATCAGCGGTAAAATTTCTATTTCACGATCCTGATGCCATACTCCAGTCCACATTTTGTCCCTATATATTGTTACTTTAAACTGATTATTTTTTTTTACACAAGGGCGCGAATTCTCCCTTTTTTGTTGTACAAGCACAAAATGCCGTTTCCCAACCAAGTGCGATTCGCTCGCTCATCCCGTAAATCTAATATGCGATTTCCGGTTTTTTCCATTCTCCTCTTTTGGTTTTGTGCTCTCACTCTCCGCACTCGTGCCCGAGACGATTGTAGTACAGGATGGAAT
>OY723394.1:12990657-13158157 GCA_963210295.1 Ophion ellenae
GTCCCTCCAAAAGGGACATTTGTTGTCCCGCTAAAAGGGATATTCTTTGTCCCTCTAAAGGGACAAAAAATCAGCTACTCATTTGTTTACGCTCGACTCGTAGTTTGCAAACAATTTTTAATGAAAAAATTAAAATAAAATGCTCCGATAGCTGCATGTGCAAAGGAGAGCGACGTTTTTGACCCATTTCGCGCACGTCCCATCGGAAGGGTAAAACGTTATGGCGCTTGTGCGGTACAGTGACTTTGCATTCGCTGTGCAAAAAATGTCGAGTATATTTGAAACGAGAGAAACAATAACCGAAGAGATGTGCAAACCTTGTGCTTTCCGATGACGCGTGAGCGTTCAAAATGGGAAAAAAGATGATTGGGGGAGCGGGAGATCTCGACTCTCGTGGCATTTTCATTGCTCCCGGCGAGTTTCGCTAAAGTGAAAACGGAAAAATATCGCGAAAAAGCTTCATGCGCTTGGCCAGGCAGAGGAACTAGCGTATACACGAGGAAAATGACAAAGCCCTGCAGGCATCCCGAGACTTCTCGCTCGCTCCGACTCTTATTTTTCTAACGATTAGTTTTTACCCTTATGACGAATATTTTGGAATTTCGAAAAACCTAAACTATATATATATATATATATATATACCCATACATACATACATATACGATGTGTGTGTGTGTGTGTGTGTGTGTGTGTGTGTGTGTGTGTGTGTGTGTGTGTGTGTGTGTGTGTGTGTGTGTGTGTTAGGACGACACAATTTTGAGCTCTTTTTTTTTGTTTTTCTCACCATCCGATTATCTTCTTTAGAGATAAAAAAAATTATTGCGAAAGGTGCGAGCCGTTAAAAAATATTTAGAGGTCGCTCAAGCCTCCCAAAAATTGAAATTTTCATTTAAAGAACGACTTTTTTCGTCCCCTTCTCACCCATTAATTTTACGCTTTATAATTTTTTAATTAAGCTCGCGGAAGCGCTATCCGGCCAATGAATATTTAGCGGACGTCGAAGAGCTTCGAAATTTACAATTTTCGCCAAATTTTTTACTCTTCTCACTCATAAATTTGACGCTTTGTAAAATTTTCAAAACAATTAAGCCTTTTTTCTTTAGAAACAGATTTTTCAAATTTACTTCACACTTCTAACCCAAGAATTATAATCTTTGTTCTCTTAAAATAATTCTTTAAAGCTCTTGTCCGTAAACAAAATTATAGGTCGTTTTATTCGTAAAACTGAAATGGCAGCTATTTTCCGCGCATCGTGATGCGTCCCATAGTTGGTCTCATTAGTCAAACTGCGGACCAATCGTAGCTGTGCTCTATGACGAGCGACGCCATGAGACAATGATACATAATAATACATAATAATACATATCGTCTAATTGGTGTTTGTTACAAATTATTATAATAAATGATTCAGAAAATGTCACACTTCGCTGTTTACTTTGTTTTTATGCTACAAGGAATTATATAGTGCATGCGAGATTTATTTTTGGCGGATATTGTAAATTTCGAAAACCTTGAGCGACCACAAAATATTAATTGGCCGGCTAGAGCTTTCGCGAGGTTGATTTATAAATTATAAAGTGTAAAATTCATGGGTCAGAAGTGACCGAAAAAGAATCGATTTTTTAATGAACGTTTGAATTTCTGGGCAGCTAGAGCGATGTTTAAATATTTTTTGATCACTCGCAATTTCGGCGACAATTTTTTTTTCTTCAAAGAAGATAATTGGATGCTGCAAAAAAGGAAAAGAAAATGGAGCTAAAGTGCCACTATATATATATATATATATATATATATATATATATATATATATATATATATATATATATATATATATATAGTTTAGGGTCTTCGAATTTTCAACGTATTCGTTATAAAAGTAAATAAAAATTGTGCAATTTCGAGCTCCATTTTAAAGCCCTCAGGGCGTTTATGTTATGATGGCTCGCCGAAAAATGAGACTTTTTGGGATTTTTTTTGCGAATACTCAAAAAGTAATCAAAATGAGGTTTGGAATGAAAACTGCCCACGTCCGAGTGTGTATCTACCTCTCTTCTTCACCGCCTCATCCCTCTAGCCACTGCTTCATCCAATATGTCAACGTTCATTTATGACGGTTGCATTCGTCACGAATTACTTTATGCGCCCGATTACACGCCTACGACTAATTGACTATAAATTTTGTGCTCATTGCAGAATTCGAAGTTTTTGTATTTTCATTTATACGCGAGTCCGCGACACGCGGCGTGCACGTGTGCATGCGTTCATCCACGTTGCATTCCGTAACGAGACGGTAAAATTTGCGGGATTTTAATTGGTTATTGTGCGACTCGTGAACGAAGCTCATGTAGATTTCGAGCTTTATTCGCAATTTACGCGACCCGTGGCGACGCATGCTTGTGATTCTAGCTGCATAAATGTGTGGCTGTACGAACATGGGAAAGAGAGCGATTCGTGCGTGAGTGGCCAACGCATCCACGAGGTGCATTCTGCACCACACGCGAAGTTGTCCGAAAGCTCGCAAGGGTTTAACGTACTGCCAGTGGTTTTGCATCCAGACGTATACGTGCCTCGATTATTATCGGAAACGCGAATTTAATTTTAACTCGTTGCGCGAAGGACGAGGAAGAAGGGGGGGGGGGTCAAAAAATAATTCAACCGGTAGGATCCGTCCTAACCCTGCGAATTGAAAAGCTCGCACAGCGAGATGAGAGTCAGCCCTTCCCTCGCCGATTCCGCGACTCCAATTAACCGCACGCTCAATCGCCGAAAACCCGTTCGATTGATCCATAATTGGACACAATAACGAAGAGAATCGAAAGTTAATTGTGGCAGACTTTTATTTTCAATTTGGCGAAGCCATTTTGTTCGGGTTCGGGTTTGAGGATTGAAAATTTAGATTATTTCGAATGCGACTGAATGAAAAAAAAAGCGAGCGCGAAAAAGTGAAAAATAATTGATCCGTTGTTGAATGGAAAATTGTAGCCGGGCTGGTGATTTTTTTTTTTTCGTTACCTGGGCGATTCTTTTCCTTCCTGTCCTGTCGCCATGACGATTGTCCGGAAATACTTTCGTCTTCTTGGACCGAATGTTCGAAACAATTATTATTACTCAATCACAAACATATAGATTATTGCCACTGAGATTCTTCACTCGACACTTTTTTTTTCACTTCGACTCAATTTTCCGATCGAGAAAACACACCTCTCCTATAAATCACCATGCATTCTCGTCATCTGTCATCTGTCATCACAGATTATCAACTGTACACTAAGAACAAAAAACAAAGAGACTTGATTGCACTTGATCCTTTTTTAGCCTCGGTGTTAGTTTTTTGCTCGGACGAATATTTCGAACATCGTAAAAATTAATTCACAGTAATAAAGATTCAACAATTGTAATGCTTTAACGGCAAATTTGACTGAGAAGTATCGAACGTTAAGGGGTTTGTCTGAAACTCAACGATTTCACGTTGACGATGTAATTGAACGGTCTCAAACCTGACGATGAACTTTAATTGCACATAGCACCGAACAACGGGATAATTCACGAACTTAAAACACGTATCTGTTATATATTTTTATAAATATATAAATATACAGAGAGAGATGCAACGAGAAATGTTGTCACGGACACAACTATGTATTTGGTTACTCGAAACTTTTTTGCTCACACTCGTATCGTCTCGATTGCACAATTCATGATTACCGTCGATGCACCAAAAAAATCCAGTCCCAAGTTTTCACCAGTTTCGATTTTTTAACCGAACTTTTTCTCGTTCGCCGATGGTCCACCGTGCCCGTGGAATAAAAATGTCCGAAAAATTATAAAGATTGATACAATTTTGCAATGCAGAATGATAGGACGAACGACAAATAAAAAAAGCCCTTTACTCGTCTTACTTTGTGCAATCGAATAATTGCAACGTGTAAAAGGAACGGCGAAAAATCGTATTGATCACGATTTCCTTTCCCGTATGAAAAATCCAGAATCCGCTTTCGCAGAGGCGTGGAAATTTCGCGTTTTGCATATTTCCCAGAGCACACAAAAAGGCCCAAGTTACGGATGGAAAAAATTGCACCAATTCTCTCAAACGCACGTTTCACATTGGCACTCGACGAAATTGCCGAGTTTATTTTTATTCACCGTTGCTTTGTGTATTGAAACTTTATATTTTTATTATTTCCAGTTTTTAACGATTATTAAGTTTCGAGATCAAGCAAGTATCATATACGATTTTTCAATTAAGTGCACTCAATGCGAATACATTTATTTTCATACGAAAACTTGTTTCATTGCTCTCTCGCACGTTTTCTAGCAAAGCGGGGTTAAAAGATTTTGTTTATTTTATAATTCATTCTAATCTCTCAGTTTCGGAGGCCCGAGGTGAATGTCACACGTGACATATGCAATGCACCAATTGCATACTTGTATATTCGGGTGTACAATCTTGACAAAAGCACGTAGAACTGGACTCGTTGTTGGTCGAAATAAATTTCGTGCACTAAATAGACAAATTGGCTTAGGTTCATTCGCGTTTCATTCACTATTTTTTTTTCTCATACAGTGATAATAGCGTCGGGCTCGTTATATCCCGCGAGAACGTGCGAATCGGTTCGAGGGAGCTTTTCGTCCACAACGGAGTCACGTACGACCCTGCACTGACAGCCCTATCTCCTTTACTCTCGTCTCTCGCCTACACACGTACCGATCTCACCAGGTAATTTCATTCTCGGGATAGTTTTTTTCCCTCTCTCTCTCTCTCTCTCTCTCTCTCTCTCTTTCTCTTTTTTTACGCAACAAAAACGTCAAAAACGATGATTTTATACTCCATCGCACTGAGACCACTGCATGCTACGAATATCGAAGCAGCTTTGAAAAAAAAGTCGTCGGAATCAATTTTCGAATGATGGGTCACTATGCGATATTTGTTTCATTTTATTCGTCTTTATAATGATTGGGGATTTTTTTTAATCGCAATTACATCGTGGTGCGGGGCGAAGTATTAAAAAAAAAGTTTTAGCCCCCGCATGTGAGTCGAAAGAGCACGCGTTGCCGTACACGCTTGACGGAGGCGAGACCTCCTAATCGTTTTGCCTCTTTCTCTTTCCAACGAACGTGCGAGTTTGTCGGCGCACGCCGCGCTACTGACGACCTTACGATAGTAGAAGGGCCGCTCGGCACACGGTCCAACCGGCTCGCGCAAGCGCCCCAACCGACAGAGCTTTTCCATCATACCCTTGTACCGCACGAATATGCCTACACGGAACCTCCAGGTGTATGCCTATTAGGGTGGCACAAATTCGAGCTCTATTTTTTTTTCCTTTTTCTCACCATCCAATTATCTGCTTTAAAGAAGAAAAAAAATTGTCGCGAAAGCTACGAGCGGTCAAAAAATATTCAGAGGTCGCTCAAACCTCCCAAAAATTCAAATATTCATTAAAAAATCGATTTTATTCTTTTTTTCGTCTACTTCTCACTCATGAATTTTACGCTTTAGAATTTGAAAATTAACCTCGCGGTGGCTCTAGCCGGCCAATGAATATTTTGTGGTCGCTCAAGAGCGAGAAATTTGTAATTTCTTTCTCTCAAGAGAGAGAAATTTCTAATTTTGTTTTACTCCTCTTATTCATAAATTTGACGCTTTGTGAAATTTTCAAAACAATTAATCCGTTTTCTTTAGAAACACATTTTCCAAATTTACCTCACATTTCTAACCCAAGAACTATCATATTTGTTCTCGTAAAATAATTATTGAAAGGTCTTGTACTTAAGCATAATTATAGGTCGTTTTATTCGTAAAACTGAAATGGCAACTGTTTTCTGCGCATCGTAATGCGTCCCACAGTTGGTCTCGTTAGTCAAATTGCGCGCCAATCGTAGCTGTACCCTGTGACGAGTGGCGCCATAATACAATAATACACAATAATACATAATACATTATTATAATAAATTGATCCGGAAATGTACCAATTCACTCGTTATTTTGTTTTTATGCTACAAGAAATTATAGTGCATGCGAGATTTATTTTTTGGCGGAAATTGTAAATTTCGAAAACCTTGAGCGACCACTAAATATTCATTGGCTGGCTAAAGCTTTCGCGAGGTTAGTTTAAAAATTATAAAGCGTAAAATACATGGGTGGTAAGTGGAAGAAAAAAATATCAATTTGTGAATAAAAATTTGAATTTTTGGCAGACTTGAACGACTTCTAAATATGTTTTGACCGCTCGCAGCTTTCGGGACAATTTTTTTTTTCTTTAAAGAAGATGATTGGATAGTGAGAAAAGGTAAAAAATAGAGCTTAAATTTGTGCCACAGTAATTAGCCTTTATTGCTCGAGGAAAACAATTATCGTCTCGTAATTAATCTGCAATAAAAACTGTTGATTTTTTCGGTAATTAATTTCGAATAAAAGCTCTTGCTTCCCATGACATGAATTGACAGATTAAAATGGTTTCGGGTGTACAAAATTTTCGATGGGGTTGAAGTTTGCATCGTTGGAATGCAACGATATTTTTTGTTGCAATTTCTCCTTTTCATTATTATCCAAAGCTATATTTTGCAGATTTGAAGATCGCTAAATAAAAATCCACAAAAATGTTTTCGCAGCTCAAATCTGTCAAAGAATATTCGGAAAACAAAAAAAATCATTTTCGTTGCATTTTATATGTACAAAAAAAGCACTTCTGCATTTATTGGTTGAGGAGAATTATCGTCTGGTAATTAATCCGCAATAAAAACTGTTGCTTTTTCCGGTAATTAATTTTGTAATAAAAGCTCTTGCTTTCTATGCGCAATAAACGGGATGCAGATGTTTTTTATTACAGAGGGATATTGTAGCTGAAAATATTGGAGATAATAATTAGTTTTCCAGATGAAAGACGTTTTTTTTTTCCCCACGACCCTATATACAAGCTCGACTTACATATGGCCAATTTAGATAATTCCGGTGCTGTGACGGATTCGAAATTTTTTTGTTACTTCGAAATGTATAGACATTTTTTATCACTTGCCGGGCAATGCAATCCTTTTTTTAAATCTCGCAGTTGACCTCTTAAAAAGAAGAAAAATAATGGCTGAACTCTTCGAAAATTCACAGCTCGTGTCAGTGGCCAATAAATCGTTATCGAAAATCCTGAGCATTTTTTTTAATTATAGGATTTCATGAATTATTTTTTGCTGCTCGAAAGGTTATACGGCCGCGCTTGTTCGTGTTTTTTTGCTCTCTTTCACCGAGAACTTGTTTCCACTGGTGATCATCGAGTCTCGTTTGTACGTATGTGTATAATTATTGAACGTTATTTTACAAGTTTTCGTGGAACGTCGAGTCGTATCTTCAACGAAAGAAAGAGGGATGGGGGGAGTGCGTCCTAAAGTCGGTTACACATGCGAGCATAATTCGCATGGTGAACACATAAATACAGGGTTATTTTTTTCTTTCGTATGCACAGCCGTGTCTCGTAGAGAGCGATTGCGTGACGTAGGCGCGCACAAAATTATTACGAATCGCTTCTTCACCTATCGCTTGGCGTTTTTGCAAATCGATTTTTTGCTACTATCACTTGGCTGACTGCGCACTGCAACTGTTACATTACGAACCTCGGGCTGATGGTGAAAACGATTGGGATGTGCATCCGACTGATGTAAATGAGGGCCCATAAAAAAATAAAGTGTTTGCGAAAATTTGTTTTTGAGAAAGAAGCACACCAGTCGAAACGAATATATTTTTTTATACATAATTATTATGTTAAAACAATCTTTTTTTACGCAATTGCGTGTCTGCAAAATGATTGTATTTTTTATAAAGGGACGACTCCACGAAATTTTGGAAACATTATTGAGACGTAGCAAATTTGAAGACTTATGACAATTAGATGTCATAGAGTGTCATAATTAAGTAGTACACAATTTCTTGTAAAAATAGCAGGCAATTAAAATTGTTTATATATGGCTACTGGTTATTGGTCACGATCCCGTAAGAGGGTTGTAGAACATGTTTTCCGCTATCAAATAACCCAGTAATGCTTTATGTATAAGTGAACCATTTTCGAGATATTATTAGTTTTAGTTCTTTTTTAAGTAAGAGTTAGCCAATTTATAAAATTAATTAAAAAATATGTTGTATGGACCAAACTTTTTAAATTATTTGTAGCTTGGAGACACAGTAAAAAATGATTATCAACAGTAAAATAAGAATATTGTGCAAACATTTTTCAATCAGGGGTCCAAAACTCTCCAAGTCTAATAAATATTTTTATTTGATTGTTAATAGTTCTTTGTGAGTGTATCCTCAAACTGCAAATAATGAAAGAGTTGAATTGAAAATTTATGAATATAATAACATCTTAGAAATGGTTCACTTTTGCATTACCGATCGTGAGTTAGTTGATAGTGGAAAACATATCCTACAATCCTTTCACGGAATCGTAACCAATTACCAGTAAACCTGTGTATATATATATACATATAATTCCGAATACGACAATTAATCGTAATAGGTCGTCATTATTAATTAATATGCAAAAAGCGTATATAATTAAAATTGTATATATATATATGGATATATTCACCTTTCACATAGAATTCCGTATGTATTTTCATATTTCAAATGTTTAAAGAATATTTACCAAAATTCTGGGGAGTCTTCCATGAAAAATATTATCATTTTATAGACCAAGCATGACTAGAGAATTTTTCAATAGATTCTGAACTTACAGGGAATCTCATATTTTCTTTTACACTCAGCGAATTGAAAAATCTATTATACAACGCTAATAATGAACGATTCCCTAAAACGTTTTGTACGTATTATTAAAACATTTGGGACGTGACAACTTTTTCTATCAGCAATGAGAACAATAAGCCATAATCAATTGTGAACCCTCCGTTGACACACTTACTTGGCCACGATTTTCACATACTGGGTCAGAGTTACCCAGATATTACTTCATCCACCTGCCATCAACAACCCTTCAGTCAGTGTTTATTGAAAAAAAAATCAGGGATACACGTTAATCCTTTCTAAATATGTCTGCATAATTAAAATTTGGAAAGTATAAAATTGGATTGTTGTAAACAGTTGTAGAAAACTTTCAGTTTTGGGAAAGAGAGCATTTTATTTTTAATTCGTCCGAAGCAATAAGACCCAGTGTCTCAACGTAGGGTTAAAACGAGACTTTCAAATAATTTCTTATAGAGATAGCAGGAAATTGAAGATTTATTATATATATATATATATATATATATATATTAGGGTGGCACAAATTTGAGCTCTATTTGTTTCCTTCATCTAACCATCCAATTTTCTTCTTTAAAGAAAAAAAATAGTCGCGAAAGCTTTATCTCGCCAATAAATATTTAGTGGTCGCTCAAGAGCTTCGAAATTTCCAATTTTCGTCAATTTTTTTACTCTTCTCACTCATAAATTTGACATTTTGTAAAATTTTCAAGAAAACGAATGGTTTTTCTTTAGAAACAGATTTTCCAAATATACCTCACACTACTAACCTAATAATTATAATCTTTGTTCTCATAAAATAATTCTTAAAAGCTCTTGTCCGTAAACAAAATTATAGGTCCCCCGTTTCATCGGGTTAGAAGTGTGAGGCCAAATAAAAGTATCCGTTTCTAAAGAAAAAAAAGATTAGTTGTTTTGAAAATTTTACAAAGTGTTAAATTTATGAGTGAGGAGAGAAAAAAAATAGCGACGATTCGAAATTTCTAAGCTCTTGAGCGACCACTAAATATTTATTGGCCGGCTAGAGCTTTCGTGAGCTTAATTAATAAATTAGAAAGCGTACTTTTCGTAGGTGAGGAGGGAACGAAAAAAAATCGATTTTTTAATGGAAATTTGAATTTTTTGTAGGCTTGAGCGACCTCTAAATATTTGTTGACCACTCGCAGCTTTCGCGACTTTTTTTTTCTTTAAAGAAGACAATTGTATGGCGAGAAAGAAGGAAAAAAATCCAGCTCATATTTATGCCACCATAATATATATATGCAGGATTCTATTTCATTAGAAATCTGAAATCTCTATTTATCTTTTTTTTTCGTGCAGTAAAAACGAAATTGTAATGAGAAATATGAGAAAAAACGTGACGTCCTTCCATTTCGCCAGATTTACATAGGCGGATGAAAAGCAGCAAATTTCACAATTATAAAATACGAAAATGTGAATCCGACTATTAAAAAAGATGTATGTAGCATCGTCGGGGATTTTTTGGTTGCTATGTGTGCCGCCGACTGATAACCTCCTTTCTCAGGCCGTCCCATGTTTATCCCTCTGGGAGATTGTTGGACGGGGGATAGCGCTTGGACGTGTCAGAGATTTGTGTATTTTGACGAGTTTCGGGCTCGTCAGTGCCGGATGTCTCCACTCGTCCACGTTGAGATTCACGATACGCGACCAGCTGTCTTCTCTCTCCCCTCTCATTTCCGATCCTCTTTCTTTTTGGGGTGTTTCTATGTGTCCGTGTGTATATCTCCGAATTCTCAAAGTAGCTTATACACAATTTGCTATTCTTGTGCTTGTAGTACCTAGACGCAATGTTGCTACGCGTTTGTCGTTCGTCAAAAACGCAAGTGAATCATCGATCGGTACCTTGTGCGATTGTCATGCTCGAAGGAAGGACCAATCGTGCGCTCGGTCATCCGTTGGTCATCATTTCATGATTCCTTTTTGAGAATATGAATTAAAATGACGTTATTTTCGAAGCAGACTTTTTGTACGTCATTACATATATAGGGAAAGTTGATTATGAGACCCGTTTCCGGTTGAGATTTATCAATTCGACTCATTACCAAAATGGATACGTAGCTATATAGTTCTGCCAGGAGGTGGCAGCTTAATTTTCCACATAAAAGGTCCAGCCATTTCCTTTCGCGTTCTATTGATTCGTTAATTCTAACTATTAAAACACACCTGATAGTAAAATCACCAAAATATACTCAAGAACCGAAACAAACCCAACACACACCAGAAAAATATTTGTCACGATCAATTGTAATCAATAATCGCACCTCCCTTGACAGGTTATGCCTTGTTATGGTTGCTACAGTCCAAAACGGCTTATTTTCGGGATTTAAAAAATAGAAAATCGTAATAATAAATTTCTACAAAAATTAGGTATTGGAAAAAGTATCACCTGAGGGACACTGTAATTTTTTGTTGAAAAATATTTAATTGTAATCGATTTACAGCCGATGTTCGGGAAACATCTCTGAAGCGATTTTTACGGTGTAGAACCAGGTAGAATCAGATCATCTAGTATCACAAATGAAACTTATTTCAGTATATCCTTTGATTAATCGGAGGAATTACCTAAATATCAAATCTTAAAAAAATTGCGCGTGTGTAAAGTGAAACTTGATTTTTGCGAAAAAATGGGCATTTTCCAATCACCAAATCGAAAGTATACACCGGAAAACAAAATTCTTCTATCAAATTCTATATTTTGACATCTAGAAACAGTGCTAAAATTTAAAAAAAGATCGATGCCGTAGTTTTCGAGATATTATGCTCACCAACTTTGAAAACGTTCTTTCGAGAAAAAAAGCTTTTAAAGTTTTGACAGGCGTCAACATAGCCTATAAATCTGTCAATTTTGATCCGACCACTTTGAAATTTTCAGAAAACATTTATAACAGGATATACTGTCAAAATATATTGGTTCCGAAAAATGATATTTTTCGACTTTAACAACTAAACAAAACCTCTCAAGTGTAATAATTCAAAATAATCCTTATTCATTGCGCCAATACGATCCACACTTCTTTTGATTCAAGCAAACAGCGAAAAAGAAAGTGAAGAAAGCACCAGTGTACAAATGCACCGTAGACGTCCACTAAATAACGATTGACATCTGAAGCGATTTGTATCACTACGCAGAGGGGCCACGAGTGATCGAATAAATTTGGCAACGATACTGCCGCCCAGGACCCATTTAGTGCGGCATTTTCGGCTTTTCGCACACACGTACGAGTATTAGGTACCTGTTCGTACGTATTCAGGGTGAGGGCGAGACCGACGGATAGCAGGCGGACTGAACGTCATTTGACGAAAGTCGTAAAATCCGCGTGGTGCACAGCCCCCCCCTCCCCCCGACCCGCTGAAACGGCAGGTATAATGCACCCACCAGCTCTCGCGAGAGCTCTTCACGCGGATGGTGTGCAAAGATTTATGCGTATATGTCGGACATGCGAGAGAACGCGCGATGGCGATTCCATGAGTTTGTCGATGCGAGAGAAGAGCAACACGGAAACTAATGTATAGGTATGAACATATATATATATATATATATATACGCACACATACATATACGTACATATACAGGGTGTCCCTCTTATCTCTGCCACCCGAAATAGCTCGGTAATTATCGACGTCACAAAAAAATGTTCTAGACAAAAGTTGTACGGTGTGAACGGGGCCATAAAATGCTACCAATATTTTTTTTTCGGCGGAGGCGCTGCCGCACTGTAAAGGACACCTCCACTTTTGTAAATGGTATAGTAATTTTTTTTCAACCATCTTGTGGAGCACTTCAAGCCACATAAAAAAGATTAGGTGGTCAAAGTCGTTCAAGTTCAGTATCGATTCTACAAATCTCAATATCTTGGATCACTACCAAATATTTGGTAGTGATCCGAGATATTTAGATTTGTATTTTATTTTAATAGGTGACCTTGAATGACCTTGGACGACTTTGACCGCCGAATGTTTTTTATGCGGCTTGAAGTGCTCCACAAGGTGGTTGAAAAAAAGGTACCATTCGATTAAAAAAAGTGAAGGTGACTTTCACTGTGCGTCAGCGTCTTCACCGAAATAAAAAGAAATGGTCGCATTTGATGGCCCCCTTCACACCGTACAGCTTTTGTGTGGAACATTTTTTTTTTGTGGAGTCGATAATTACCGAGGTATTTCGGGCGGCAGAAATAGGAGGGACACTGTGTATACACACACATATGTACAGGGTGTCCTTTTATGGATGGATAATCCTGCAACTGTCGATAATTCAGATCATGTCCTACTATCTGCTGGAATTTCAGTTTAGTAAAAGTCCCACGGTTTTCCAGATTTTGAACTTTATGTTATTAAAAAAAAACATCCGCTTTTGATTTTTCGCATACCATTTCTACAAATGATATGAATCAACAATAACTAAGCAACTTTTTAAGGGGTTACCCCCACTTGCGATTTTGAAAAAATTGATTTTTTTTATTGCATTTTTTTGACGTATAAGTATCTGAGAATATGTCCTGAAAATTTCAAGTCGATCCGAACAAAATTGACTGAGATATGAGCGTTGAAAGAGCGTTAAAAGAGAAAATTTAAACGCGACTTTCTCAAAATGGCATTGCTGAAGTCGGTGACCAAGATTACTCGAACACTAATCAACCGATCTTCTTGAAATTTTGCAGGCTTATTTAATACATAAAAATGTAGTCTTTAATCGATCGATTTCTTTTTCGAAAAAAATGGCCGTTTTATAGCCAAAAAACGGCCGTTTTTTTCGTTAAAATCGAACCATTAACTTTGACTGTCCGCCATTTTGTGAAAAATGAATATTTTTTAAAATCCTTCGATTGAGGACTAGTTTATACTTATATTTGACTAAATCCATCCGCATTTTTTTCTTCAGATGATCCACTTCACCGCAATGTTGGTCACCGCATACCGTGTATATAACAACATTATTTCATTGACGGCCATTTGCCACTAAACAATGTAATATTTTTCGATAAAAAAATTACTGAAAGTTCTTCAAGATGTGTTCTTTAAGATGGTATATTGATCGATTAAAAAAGTTTTGTAGTTTTCTTTAAAAAAATTCATGAAAAAGGCCTTTTTTGCGCTACAAGTGGGGGTAACGCCTTAAAGTAATCAGCACGATATGCGTAGTACATTTGTTTTACACCGCAAGCCTGCGGTGTATGAAACTACGCATATCGTGCCAATTTATTAAAAAAGTTGCTTAGTCATTGATGAGGTTAAGTTAAGTCAAGTTAAGTGAATTAAGTTTAGTTAACTTAAGTTAAGTTAAGCATACTTTAAGAAGTTGCTTAGTTATTGATAGCTATCAAAGTCGGATGTTCGAATTGGTTTGCATGAAAATTCTGTATCAGATCTTTTTTCATAAAGTTTCCATAACATTTGAGGTTAAAAAGAAAACTTTTCTAAATAAAACCAATAACCAACAGTATTTTTTTTTAAACCGTGTCAAAAAAAGTTATCATTTGTAGAAATGGCATACGAAAAACCAAAAGCAGATGGTTACTATGTCAAAAACCGTGGGTCTTTTACTAAACTGAAATTTCAGTATATAGTAGGACATCATCTGACTTATTGACAGTTGCAGGATTATTCATTCATAAGAGGACACCCTGTATATATATATATATATATATATATATATATATATATATATATATATATATATATATATATATATATATATATATATATATATGCATGCAGGAGCCTCTCGTCGCTTTCGCAACTAATAGTCGAGGCATCGCACGCTTTACACCACGCTCCATAGTTCCCTCTCTCGTCGTTAAATATACGCTCGACACGGTACAATGAAAAGGGGTGAATTGTCCACCGCGAGAGATGCGATTTCGGTGAATCAACGCGCTATCCTGTTCCGATTGATAAGCCAACTTGTTTTCGTACATATTGCCAGGATGACAGATTCACGTGACATATGCGTCTTTTTGTATAACTTTTGCTACGTTTTCCTTGCCGAAGTTCTCCGCTCTCATCCCTCCCAGTTGTACTCCACACTTGTCCCTTTTGTATTCATATTTATGTAGAAGCGCCCGGGAGGGCCGCACGCTTATACTTTTGGCTAATGCCCTGCTCGGATTTGGCCGAAGGCACGGGAATAGTGCGGAAAAGTGCAAGAGGAAAAACAAAAATCATGCGTGTGAATAATTCAAGTGACACGCTATAAGAGAAGGCTACAAGAACTTTCGCCTACATATGCGTAGCCATTGTATAGTCGGGATATTTCGAGCTTAAAAATAACCCCACTGCGATTGCACACTGCCCGATTTTTTACCCGGCCTATGTCCCTTTCTTCTTCTATTTTCATTTTTTCCGAGTATAACCCGAAAATGTGACCACAAATGTACATGTATAAAGAGGGTGTCCCAAAATTCACACAGAATTTTTATTTTGCGCCATTTGTGCGGTAAAGTGTTGCCAACGAAAAAAGACAGCGTGACAGCTGATTGTTCAAGGTTACTAAAAATTGAGCACTACACGAAAGAATAACGCGTTTTCATTGTTGAGCAATGTTAAAAAATAATGAAGGTTTGGCAGCTACAGTTTACAATTTTCGTACAAAATATGGTCGGTGATTTAACTTTGTCAACTGTGAAGAGATCAATTAAAAAATTCAGGGAGGCTGGATCCATTTGTAATCTTATACACTCAGGCCGTCCTTCAACAAGTCGTTCAACACAAAACATCGAAGCAGTTCGTGAGAGTGTTGTTGAGGGTCCAGGAACATCAATTCGGCACCGTGGTCAAGAATTGGACATTTCGAGAAGCTCTCTACAGCGTATTCTCACGAAAGATTTGCAGCTTCATGCAAATTATGACCGTGGAGGCCATGTACCCGATATACTATTCCATACATAACGCTATACTGTTGTATACTGTATGAATCAATACAAGAAATTATATTTAAAAAATTAAAAACCTGTGTTTTCTGTCAAAATCACTTCTTGCGTGAATTTTGGGACACCTTTCATGTATAGTACCGGTCAAAAGTTTTCGATCACTTTGGATAATTGCAAAATGATAAAAGGCTACAAAAACTTTCGCCTACATACGCGTAGGCGTTGTATATTCAGGATATTTTAAGCTTAAACATTTTCACTCGTCTCTCTATGTCCCTTCCTTCTTCTATTTTCATTTTTTCCGAGTGTAATACGAAAAATTGACCACAAAAGTTCACCGGTCAAAAATTTCCGGTCACTTTGGATAATTGCAAAATTATATTAGAATAATATAATTCATTTTATGAAGGTTCTATTATTTTGCGAAGGTACTATGTAGCTCTAGAAAATGAATTATATTATTTTAATATAACTTTGCAATTATCCAAAGTGATCGAAAACTTTTGACCGGACTGTCCATATGTATACAGTATATGTACAGTACAGTATACGTACAGTGTATATTTACGATAAAAGATTAATAAGAAGAAGAGATTTTACAATCAATCTGTTTATAGTAACTATATATGTATTCATTTAAATAAATTTAAATATATTTAATTCATGTATGTAATTAATACATGTATGTATTTAATATCAATTTTGGTTGTAATATTTCCGGGTTACACTAGGAAAAAATCGAAATAGAGGGAGAAAGGGATATAGAGACCCGAATAAAAAGTCGGGCAGTGTGCAATGACGGTGTTATTATTTTCTATACATATACATATTCGAATACAATTGCGCGAGGATAGAACAATGCGGTGGAAAAACGATGCAAGCTCTACCCGCCATTCAGCGGCACTCGATGCTCGATTGTTTCGACGTGGGTCCGGTGGATTTAAACGGAGAAAAATTCGTACAATCGTACAATTATGCTGTAGTAGGTATACGAAAATGGGAGGCAGGAGAACTGGAAAGTAAAAAAAAGCAAAATCAAGATACCTTGACTTGAGGTCTAAAGGTTGTCGAGCGAATGGAGAGACCGAGAGAAAAAAGAGCGAGAGAGAGAGAGAGAGAGAGAGAGAGAGAGAGAGAGAGAGAGAGCACGTTGAACGGACGTGGTTGAGGTGGAATGAAAAATTCGCGGGTTGGATATCGAAGGACCGTCGGCGGCCCTCTGGCAGATCAGGCAACGGAGCACCCGGCGAGATTAAAATGTGGGCCGCGGGGAATTTTAATTGAAAAAGCCTGTACGAATTCCTATCGGTCTAGTCGCGAGCCGACCTACCACCACGCACCTCTGGGTCACCGAAATATCGATATTTTTTTTTTAGTCGCCTCCCCTGAAACCTTTTTCCCTCCGTTACACGAAGGTTTCACGGGATAATTAAAAAACGATATCGCTTTCGTCATCGCTCACCCTCGAAATGAAAACAACAAGCCCCGGGACAACAAACACCTTAACGACATTCGATATTCATTTTTTTCGATTAATTATGTGGCGGAACAATTTTTCGCGGTTTTAGCATTTGCGAGGGTTTTTTTAGTCGCTCATTCTGGGTAGCGATAATTGATGGGGGATGAGTTCGCGCAACGGTGTTGGGTCCGATAATTAGAAGTTATCTTCAGAAGAAGTTCCAACCGAATATAAGCCATTTGTTCAATCCGAATAAATAATATTTCCCCTGTTTTTAATGAGGTTTGGAAGGACTCGCCATTTTTTTTTATTTTAGCTAACAATTCTTTTATTCAAAGGAAATTAATACACGTAAAAGAAGACACGATCTGATGATTAGCCAGTGTGTATCCAGTCACATGAAGCCCCGATGAAAAAGACGGATTGTTTCTGTCCTCCTCCGAGCAGGACACGCCTGACAGCCAGCCTTTTTCATGTACCAACCCCCTTCACTCTCTTTCTCTCCCTTTTCTCATTCCACGTGTTTCGATATATGAGACTCTCAGGTACTCGGTTTTGCCCTCTCAGATTCCCCCTCATGGGGCAAACTGGAATCGATCCTCTCGCCTTTAAAGCTCCGCGCGATAAAACTTTATTTCCTTTCCTCGTTTCTCGACTCATCGGTTAGGACATGCTCGTCTTTTTTTTCATCCCTTGCCTCGTCTTTGCCGTCGATTCTTTCCACACGGGCCGTTGTCGCGACGAAAACTGGATAGATCCGCCCACCCGAGCGAAGAAAATTGGGCTTTGATTTTATACCCATCGAGGAGCAAGTGAAAAGAGACAGAGCTTTATTGCTACATGATTTAAGACGCCATTACTCTCGGGAATTTGTGATGAATATGACAAAAGTGCTGTATCGATACAAAAAAAATGGCCGGCAATCGAAGAAAACATTTCATCAGTGGCGTGATCCTTTCAAGGGAATTTTTCCTTCGTCGTTCGTAATCTTGGTAAGCCCTTTGCAACGGCTTACAGCTTTTCGTTTTTCATTCTCGAGTTATGCTCTTCGATGAAACTCCTCATACCGCCTTACGGATGAAATTCTTGAAAAACTTCGGAGCCGTTCTTGCCCGGCATGGACGAGCTCTTTGCCACGCTCCATGAAAGATTACGGGAATTGAAAGGAGGAAAAATAACCGAGGATCGGGCACGTAACGCGTTAGCATCGGGCGTACCCCTAGAAGGAAAATGTAAATCGAACGAATGCATATAGTTTATATTCAACGATATTCTACGCGTACAATATCGCGGACATGCTCCGGTCTTATCTTTCGTTCCCTTGTTCCTCGTGCTTCTGTATCGAAGATACTTCTCCTTGGACGATGGCCCCAGACAGCGAAACACTTTTTCAACGTTGATAACAGTTGACTCGACTGCTCGGGTGCTTTAGATGCGGACAAAAGAAAGCAAATGAGGTGGCGAAAACCTTCAGATGTGGCTGAGGGTGGTTCGAACGCGACGTCAGAAATGTTTACGAATATTCGTTCTGCGTAGGTAGAAAGCTCTGAAAGGTAACCCTTTTAAGTGTTGTACGGCGAAGGAGGGTGGGAAACGATTCAGCACAAAAAATCTCGTTTGAACAAATTCGTCCAAAGCAGTTCCACTTCTTTCTCTTTCCCTCTGTGCCACATACGTTCCGTCGCAGTCTCCTCAAAGATTCCAAGCCTCAGACGACAAAATGATAATTACGCTCTGCTTGGCGCTTTTATCTCGTATCTTCATTGCGAAGAGTGTTCATCGGCCAGCCTCGAGACTTACCTTTCGCGCTTTTCTCGCGGCACTTCTGCCCGAGCGACCAGACCGCCTTAAATCATTCCCTTCGAATCTATCCCCGAGCCAGGGCGGGCGAATCCATTCCCGCGGATCCTCATCCTTCTCGCGGCCAAAGTTATTTCAATCGCCTCATCGAGCCTCCGACGCTTACTTTACAAACTTACGGCATCGGTGAGCTACGAGAATTATGCAAATTCCGTAGATATAGAGACACCGCTCTCACTTCCTTCCGAGCAGTCAACAGCTGCTATAGAAATTTTGAGACATAAGCTTTTCAGCGTAGCCACCACTGAAACGAAGATTACCGTGCCACCATCTCGGTGACGGCTCCTCCCCACGTCCAAAAACAAAGGGCTAAAGTCTACTTTGCGAAAAACGTCGGCTCATAAAGTCTCCAAACTTGGTTTCCAAGAGGTCCGCAAAGGTGTTCTTTTTCCCTTTTATCGTCGCAAAATAGTGGAGAAAAGCTTTTTGGATGCCGGAAACAATAAGACGTACGGGAACGAGAGCTTTACCAAAGTGATACACGTCTATGTTACAGGAATATTGAACGTCGTGGCACAGTATTGCGAATGGATTCAAGCGAGGAATGTGTAGGTTGCCAGGTGACGTGTTACCACCCTTTAAATCGAAACCGCCATCAGCCAGGCTTACCTTTTTGCCACTCCGAATTAACGCAGCCCCGCAAAACGCTCAACGACCCATTCCATCCCGTCGTTCCGGCACCAACACCAGAGTCCTCCAGTTGGGCCATCGTGATCACGTATTCGAACTGTAGAACGACTGTACGGCCATTCACGGGCATTCGCATGACTCCACATTGGTGAATTACGCCTGTGCTTTCGAGACTAAGCATTTTCAAACTTTGCAAAGGCTTCATCCCTCCTGGATTGCCCACCAAGACTGCGAAGACTCGCGGAAGTAGGAAGCTTGCAGACACGAATACAGGTATTGTCCACGCGTAATGTTCCTATACTGGCATTCTTAGGTTCGCACAACTTTCCCGGTTGCGCGTAGATGTTGCTGGAAATGCGCTGCCACGAACCAACATGCTTGTGTACTGTTCTCAACGACATACAGACCCAGCCGAGGCTACGGCAAGGAATTCGGTAAACATGGACCACTGTGTTTGGTTTCAATATTTAGCCTTACACGGTTAAACGTGTAGCAGTTATGTTCTTGGAGGATATGTGGACGTGCATAAAGGGATGCATGGGAATAACATCGTACACAGTGGTACACGAGTATTCGAGATCTGGGTGTGTGGTTGGCTGTGGAGGTGCTCATACCCGTATACAAATGCTCTCACAACGATGCGAAGCTACATCACAAAGGAACGCGGGGTACGGTATAGTCTCTGTACACGTTGTGCTGGTGAATCCTCCAAGGACAGCTTCCGCCACCTCAGCCTCCCAGCCCTGCTACCTTTCGTGTGTTCTTCGTGCCACCTTGCATTATTACATAACGTACGTTAAGTGGATTAGGACCTGGGATCCAGTTCCTTAATGTACCTCCGGTTTCTCTCGTGCCGTCTCGCACTGCGCGTTTCCGCCAACGTGGCGGAACACCAGAAGACAGGCTTTGCCTGATATTCTTTCCGCGTACGAACGCCAAAAAAAAAAATCGCCCACAAAGCACAATGTAATATTCCACAGTCCAAATGAAATAGAGAACGCGCGAATTCCACACGTTTTGATAACGACCCAGCAAATTTGGATGCAACGCAAGTAACCGAGTGGTCGGACGTTCTTCGTAGGCAAAGAAAGCTTCAAACGAAGTTCGGAGCTCGTTCGACGAGAAGAAGCCGGAAAGGAATGGAAAACACCGCCGCAATTCGTACCTGTCGAACTTTGGTCATTATGATGATCAACGGTGCGGATTATAGCGAATAAAGAGGTTTCCGTTGGGCCCCACACGATTCTCGACTGTTGGCTCCTGTTTTCAGGGCTCTCGTATCATTTATATATTGCGATCACGATCTAGGGGTTTTTTACGCCTCGACGAATCTCCTATGGGCAATCCGTGGATTCGAAGTATTCTTCCCTCGGTGTTATTCGGTACAGGGGTTGCGGGATGAATACATCAGCCGATGGACCGCTGATCGATTCTCTTCGTGACGAGGAGGCGTGCGTGCGAGCGGCGTAAAAAATGGCCCTGCCGAACGTTAATCCCGATAGGATTCCATCCCCCTACCTATCGCATTAACATAGTCCTGGGGTTGGTACGAGATGATCCTTGCACCTCGTTTCCAGGTACCCCGAGCAACGAGCTGATAAGAACGGAGAATCGGGCCGATCTGGGAGAACGTGGCGAAACTGCGTGCAACCTTTCGCTCCTCGTGTATAATAGCGAGAGTACCGGGCTCCGACAAACCACATTGGGCTTTCGAGAAACGCTCTCTGTCCCCCACCCCAAAGTGCATATCCCAGCGACCCAGGGACATCGCGTTGATCCAGATGGGGTTCGCACCGGTTCTGGCTTGGCCCACATGGGAGGGTAATTGTATTTGCATAGATTCGAGAGATCGGCTTTGTTTCGTGGATTAGCGCATCGTCCGTACGGTATCCACAACAGTGATTAGAGATAGCCGCGATACGAACGGTTGAGTTGGCTAGCTACATAGCCAGTCGGAGGTACCAAAACTGCAGACCATGGCGTATCGCCTCCTGGATGCTGGATGTGACAGGCGGCTGCGTAGTCAGCCCCATCACAGTGGAACTCCCGATCGGCAATTGGTCAGACTATAGAAATTCACCACGACAGGCATATCTCGTAGAATCGCTTGATGTCACGAACCCTTGTATAACCGAGTTAGAACCGAGACACGTACAAATACGTCTTGGGGACATTCATTTCCTCGAGGTGGTCGAGCAGCTTTCGTGCTCTCGGTAACGTGGACGAAAGAGGGGATACTGCCACAGGCAGCTGCAGCAGCCCACCGAAACTTGGAGTTAAGTCATTTGGCGTTGTTACACCATCATTTGCCTCAAGCTGATGTGTTTTTCATTAGAAATACTAAAGGCGGTCACTCAGATGACACAGTTCCTCAGACATCGTGTATATCATTGGAGATAGGTGACAGCCCTGATAAGTCAAGTTGTCGCAGGATTTGAAATTGGGGGTAGTTTGGCACAATGCGTAGGACGAGCGAGTTCTTTAGTCAACTGAGCCAGAGGAGCAACCATTTTGGCGAGACTACCGTACGTAAATTTCGTCTTTGAGGCGAGATTCCGACGACCTTTTGTGTACAAGCAGAATAGTGAGACTATCGCGGGTGGTCCTTGTGAAACATGGCGACGACCTCGTTTGGGTGGGAAAATTCGAGTTCAAAGCTATAGAAGACGGAGCGTTAGTTGCGTCGAGCTTGCTCAAAGCCTAAATTCTCCCTTCGTCTCCCGCCTTCCGCCAAGTCCTTGCATATCATTCACTCTCAAAGCTTTCGCGCGCGCGATATCATCGCCGTTTTCGAGTTCCCCCGGAGATTTACCGAAGTAGTCACGGCGAAAATTCGGCCGTCGAAAGGATGAGAGGGATGGAAAGTATTGAGCAAGATTTGAAGAAAAGTTTATAAAACAGTCGGGCCATGAGAGGCTGCGTCACAGGGATGCGAGGATCTTGGCGCTGCAATATATACGTACAGGAGAAAGAGAGAGGCGGTAGTCGGGGAGAGCCGATGACGCGTCTTCGCCTGGCACTACTCTCTTATCTGAGTTGGATCGTAGACGTTCGAGCCCTCCGTTGTCATTTCCCAAGGCTTCGCTCCCTGGCACCCTATTGTCCTTACGGTTTATCCCCGCTGCGATGTGCAGGAACTGGAAGTGTTGGTGAATACGGCATAGTTGCGTGCGGAAGTTAGAGACGGTTGAGTCCTATCCCGAAAGGCTCAATACAGTTTTGGTTGGACCGCAAGCTGCTGGGAATATCGGAATTCCGAAAGTACCATTTTCAGCTTTTGGGGAAGAATTACGAAACTTTCGAAACCACTTCCAGGCTCATCCGATTTACGTTCAAGCTCCAAATGCTCAATGCTGTTCTCAAGTGGTGAGATCTCGCGATTTCGTCGAGCGAGAAGATACGCCTTCATTTTCTTAGCGTTCACAGGTCAATACTGGGCGGTTTCCCACACCCTAAATCTTCGCGTATTGAAGTAGGTTTAAGACGAAGTCACCCCAAGAATAGGGTGCAAAATCATGCGGCAGCTCATCCTCTCGATATCCCTACGCGAGCTTTTCTTCCCGCGCACTCTACGTGCAGCCGGTGTGCTTGGTAGGCGCGTTAAACGATTTCCAAACTTCTGGATGTACTTTGACCTCACGCGAACGGGGGTAGGTATGGAAAGTAACGACTTTCCAAGAGCGAGCACTTCGGGGATCGTTTTTTCTAATATACACACGAGCCCTCCAGCTCGTTCGCTTATTATCCTCTTGGCGAGATGGCCTCGCAGCGATATATGCCGCGCGGAGAGGAACTGCTCCATGGGATAAGTTATTTAAGTTTGAAAATTAGCCGATAAGTATGCGTTCATGGGCATCCCAAGTGTCGATCTCCCTCTTCATTTGCATGCCTATCTCGGGCTACCGCAACGTCGAAGATTATGTTCGGCTAACAGAAGATGTGGCGAACAGTAGCACAGACTTTTTCTCAATTCGTTCTCAACCACCAGCCTACAGATGATTTTTTTCTCCGAATTCTCAACATCGCTTCACAACTGAGCGAGCTTTTCAAAGCTGCAGGCATTCCAGCGGCATCCGGCAGGCTGAGAAGGACCACTCGAGTGACGGGGGGCAGAATTTCCCCATATACACACACTTATCGCGTATATACAATTGGTTGCTGCTCGCGCGACTTAATGAAGTATCCTCGACTGCGCGTAAAGCGTGAAATAGGCTTTCAATGATGCCAGTTTTCCACGCCTCCGGTAGCTTCGGTTTGGCATGATTGCTGGGGAACGTTGGGACTTGAAAATTTGCAACTACGAAACGATTTTGCATCGTATGGGAAGTTGCCCAATCTAGTTGAGCGACGAATAGAAAATTGTGGTTCCAATATAGGTGCATGTAGTTGGGACCGATTCTGATTCTTCCGTACTTTTTATTGGAATCAATTATGATTTCATCGACAAGATCCTCGTCGATGAAAAGTCATCTGCTGATCACGTATTTTCCAGGCCTAAACTGATCGCATCAAAACATTTTGTCCCACTGTCATCTTTAGATTAAACGTCGTTGATAAACCGATGACAAGGTCACCAGCGTCTGGTCAAGTATAATTGGAAAAGCATTGATTTTGCGGCTACATTCCGTGAACTTTTCTCTCCAATATTTTCATTTTTCGCAAAGCTCCCCGTACATGCAAACGAGCGACCAAAGTTTCGTTTGCCATCGCGAAAAAAATACTCGTTCATTGAATGAGGCTACATGCAAAAGTACGCAGCTATAGATTGACTTCGTTGTTACGGGGTTATCGCGCGACTCGTTATCCCCCCTGTTCGTTCCGGATGGATTTATTAACAGCACGGTCATGCGGTCGGGAAAAGCCCAAAGAGCTTTCTTCGTCCTCGCGAGATTTATCGGCGTAGCTTTGTACTCTGTGCTCTCGTTGATTTACAACCGATAATTAAAGCGTCCCCGACGCTCGAGGTCGGGGTTGAAAGGAGTAGTGAAGCTTGAGGAAACTGAAAGAAGAGGGATCGACAAAGACCGGAAGGAAGAGAGAAAGAGACAGAGAGAGAGAGAGAGCCAGAAGGCAAAAGACAAAACCTACAGCCGAGTCGTATTCCTGCCCAAGGCTTTATTCCGAAAAACTTTCGTACCCAAGCGTATAGTAACGGGCAACACAAGCCGCGAAGCTTTGACTCTTGAAGTTGTGGTCCCGAAAACTTGCCTCATTTATCTCCCAGTTAGTAAAGCAGGGAGATAGTAAATGCCTCTATTTGGAAAATATAATATTGTTTCGGAGTTACGATGTGGTTTCTGCAGCATGTGCAAGGCACCAAGCAACTGGCGGCACGTGATCGCTTGGCGTTTGGGCTTAGCTCGTTTTTCTCCATTCTTCAAGCGGAGTCTTTAAGCGATACAATGAAAGGAAACGGGACGACGATCCCGGGGCAGGAACCGTGGATTGGGGTTACTTGGATTAATTTTGAAATGAAAATCAATATATTTCTTCAAATAATATAGTAAACATTTTTTTTAATGGAAATATCAACTTTTATTAGTCTTTTTATCTTCGAAATAACAATTTAAAATATTTAAAAAAAATGGGAAGAAAAATAATCAGTCGTGATCAAAGTTATACTGAGATCGGGGTTATGTTGTGATACCCCCCTTTTTCTTAACGAGAATCGGAAGTGACCCCATAAAGGAACATTTTTCCTAAAAAAGAAAAGAGACGGTGAACGGGATCGACAGTTACCAGTTGTTGTTTTGGGATTACTTCGATTGAACAAAAAAATATTACACCTTTACTTTCAAAAATCAACTTTATTGATGAACAACTGGTATTTTATGTTTATTTAAGCGGTAACACACCCATAAACTTCGAAACATTAAAAAACTAGGAAAAACAAGTTGTAATACTTATGTCTACCTAGATATCTAAATCACAAAACGAGATCACATTGGTTTCATCAGGATCATGTTTCACTTAAACTAGGTCACGTACCAAATCACACTAATTGTGTGACAAAAAATATCACATTGTTGTTTGGTATTTTTTGTCATACAATTAGTGTGATTTGGTACGTGACCTAGTTTAAGTGAAACATCATCCTAATGAAACCAATGAGATCTCGTTTTGTGATTTAGATATCTAGGTAGACATAAGTATTGCAACTTGTTTTTGCTAGTTTTTTAATGTTTCGAAGTTTATGGATGTGTTACCGCTTCAATAAACATAAAATACCAGTTGTTTATCAATAAAGTTGATTTAAAAAAGTAAAGGCGTAGTATTTGTTCGATCAAAGTAATCCCACAACAATAACTGGTAACTTTCGATCCCGTACCAAGTCACACAATTTGTGTGATTTGGTACAGAATTGCAGAATTGTAGGTCAAGGGGATACACCTAGTTGGCAGCACCAAATTGGAATTTTGGAGGCTGCTACCTCTGCAAAATGTTTGCTGTATGGTCCGGGCATCGACGATTCCATTTAGAGGTAATAAATTATATTTTATCTACGTATATACCTGACGTAAAACTACAAACGCGTTTGTCTCGCAATGACTTTTTCAGAATACGTGACCAAAATAACTCAAAAACAACTAAACTGATCTGCTTCAAATTTCACCGACATTTTTTGTATATCAAAAGGCAGTCTTTAATGGAAGGATTTTTTTACAATGCATACTTTTTTTATATGAAGGAAAATAGAGTGTTTTTTTAACCGAAATTTCAATGATCACTTCCGAACGGCGACCATTTTGTCGAAAATTATTATTTTATTAAATCCTTCGATTAGAGACTAGATAATACGGTACAAAATCTAAATTCATATGGTTTTTTTACCCGAATTTTTCGGGTACCCGTGATCGAAATTTCATATTTCGTTTCATAGTACATAGCGCCACGAAAACGTACCAAAACGGACGAAATAGACTCCAGCTTTATATTCTCTATCCCTCGCCGATAGGTCGGAGTTCGAAAGAAATACAAATATTTGATTTAACTAAAATTATTAAAGCAATTATTTGTATTTCTTTAATCAATCCTTAATAATTTTAGTATTTTTGATATGTGTATATTTACAATTTTTTCCGGCAAACTTCTTTTAAGACACTCGCATTTCCGGAAATATCGAGATATTTGAAGGTCGAAAAACTGAATAAAAGGAAGATTCTTCGTCAAATTTTCATTAAGGGGCTATACCAGTGTGAACGCTGAAAATTTGCGTGATTTTCAGGATTTTTTTGGAATTAAAGTACTCAATTGAATGTTTCGGAAAATTAAGAATATATTTGGCTATATTTGACCTATATTACATAATCTTTTCATCGAAAAATATTGAGATGCAAGCGACTTATGCGCTGCCTTCGGAGGCGCCAAAAAAAGTCCCTCCACTGCTGACATGATTGCGGCCGATTGATTAGCTGAAACCGAAAAAGGAAAAAATGTCGTTAAACTGGAAGGTATTTCCTGAACAATGACGTAGGGTTTTCAAAAACTATCAAAATATAACAAAATGGTGTAGTTATGAAAAAAAGTCTGTTTTCTTGCCTACAAAATGGTCGTTTTTTTCAATGCCAAATCGTCAATTTTCATCCAATCAAAAATATCCCACGTCATTGTAGAGTAAATATATTCAAGAGTACTCAGTTCAAATTTCAAGAGTCTTTGAGTTACAATGTCAGCAAATTTGAGTTACAATGTCAGCAAATTTGAAAAATCTCATTTTGAGGAAAACGCGTTTAAATATTTATCTATCGATTTTTGCAAGATAAAATGATATTGATATAAATTATATAAACGATAACGATATTCTTAAAACTATAAACTGCCGAAAAAGGCAACAAAAAAAATCGATTTTTTGAAAGTGTCACATTGGAATAGCCCCTTAATTCTGTCTAGTGCTAACTGGTAATTTCGGCGATTCGCTCGTCTCAATTTAATTTTTTTGTCATTTTTTCCCAGAAAAAACTTGTTCTTCAAACGCTTATATCTCTAAAACTAATCAAGATATTTTCAATTTCAAAACGTCAAATGGAAGCTACATTCTTCTCGCTTCGAATAAACGCAGGGCGTTCAATCTTGGTCTTATTGGGTTCCTTCTCCATTCAAAACCTACGTTAAAAAATTCAAAACTTTAAGGCGTTTGCAGGAACAAAATATATTTATTGTCAATTTTTTTTCCTTTCGCACACTTTTTAGTGATACTAAAACGCAATTTTCCCGCGCGTCGATACGAACCGTCAAAATTGACCGTTTTTCACTCCGCTTTAACAGACACACACACACACACACACGCACAGGCACACGCACACACACACACACACACACACACACACACACACAAAGAAAAGTGGGACGAAAAAAGATTTTTACAGTATTATCATTTATTCGTTTCATCGCCTTCTTCGAGTTTTCGTTTTCTCCCATTATTTGATCCCTTGATACACCTAGATAAAAAATAAAAAAATAGATACGGATCTATAATCGGATGGCCAAATTCGGGTACCCGATAGTGGCGGGTAATGCAAAAACGTAACCCGTCAGATACCCGAGTGAATCGAGTACCCGCACACCCCTAGGTTTTGTAAATTTCAGATGATTTGTTCCCGAGCAGGAGTGGTCACCGCGAAGCACCTTTTTTGCACAGCGATCTGTGCAGTTTACTGTATTTACGTCCCTTATAAATATTTACCAATAAAAAATTGTAAAAGATACTTGAAATGATACTCTTTACTATGAAAAAAGTTAAAAACCTGCACGCATTTCCAAAAAAACAAATTCACACAAACACCTCTTTTTCCGGCCGCGAACTACGTGTAACCCGTTAAGAAATGTTCCTAATGAACACATTAGGAACTTTTCTTAACCTACAATTGAACCCTACAATAAAAAAAAATGATCGAAAGACGAAAATCCCTGAGAATACTCCGAGGCTAGCAATGAAGATAATGTGTGAGGTGAAATTGATCAATGCTCAATGTTGCCCCGTCGAAGCGATCAAAGATACCCCAACGAAACAACTACCGCCCATAAAATATGTTTTTGAGGTTATGCCACACAACAAAGCATAATGGCATAAAATAAGCATAAACATCTGACGAGGAAATTCTTACCAAAAACATGTCATTGCAACACTCAACTTGTTATTTTTGACGCTATTCGAGCATAAAGAATACTTTAACTACATTACTTACATTTTTTATATTTTTACGGTCTACTAACCCCGTTCGTTCGTGCTGCGCTAAGTGATGACATAAAGAGACATTCAAGCTTGCCAGTCGAAAATAAAGCTTTCGGTCGCGTTCAGAAACTTCGTAATTTGAATTTAAAGACAAAACAAAGTTTTTATCAAAGTAACCCCACGAATCAAAGTAACCCCAATCCACGGTACCGAGATATCGGCATTGACAGAAGGAGGCTGGCGGGTAATGAGGGATAGGGGAAACGGGAGAAATAAAATCAAAAGACGGAATAAGGGCCAAGTCGCGTTTGTATCGGACTTGGAAAAGCGTCGCCAGCACCGAAAATAGCAGCAGGATAATATATTGCAAATAAGATTACGCGCGAATCCTCGAGGACTGCCACGCATACCAGCTTGCTCCTCCTTTACTGGGCCAAAGAAGGCAAAAAGGGAGGCCTGCCAACTCGAGCGTACATAGACTGCGCCCCTCAAAAAATACGAGCTTGAGACAATCCGATGGAAATTGCTGAAATTCCTGCGCAGTCCTCTCGCCGCCTAAAGATTCTCCGTCTTCTTCCCCCTCTCTCGCTCTCTCTTTCTCACCCTCTCCGGGAGCGTGCGGACTCAGCGTACTCGACGTATGCGAGTATCGTATTTTATGTCTCTCGACTTTGATTCCGCTGAGGGGAAAGCTCGCATCATCTAACCCACTTAGTTCGACCCCTCAAACGCTTTTAAATACCGATTTCGATTTATGATCTCCTTTCACTTTCTCGTCACTCAAAATTGACCTTCAATCGTACAAACCGTATTGTTCCAATCGTTGCACGAAGTTTTCGAAATTTCTCCCTGTTTTCGGTTTCCCGTCGAGTCTTTTCACTTTTCAAAGCAACTTTTGATTCTCCTGCTTACCTGAAACACACGAAGAACCGTTTTTTTTTATTAATAACAAATGAATGTCGAAAAACACGAGTTCGTTACAATCTAATTAGTGTAATTAGCAAGAGGTAGATGCTAACGAACGCTCGGCAATTATTTCTCGTTTGAACGGAGATAAAAGTCCATGGAATAAGGCCAACGACAAAGCTGACAAAGTTGGTTGGTCAGCATTGAGGCTGTTGAAGAGTGCTAATGCCTCCGGTGGTAGCCCAAAGGGCTTTCGCAAGGACGCTAATTACGGTGTAAATGATAAAAAAGAAGTAGTATTTTATAAGCAAAGGGTGATATAAACGCAGAATATTCTTGCGTTTCAGACGAGATTCCATGCTCACGCGATAGTCGAAGAAAAATGTCACTCGCTCATATATATGGAGGTGCACGTGAAGCGTAGGGAAAAAGAGTAAGGCAAACAGGCGACAAGCAAAATGAAGAATCGAATGGGGGGCAGACTGCAATCACGAATGTTATACAGGCCCAGAGGTTGAAACGCTTGACGAGACGAGATAAGGGATGGACATTTAGCACGTTAAATATTCGCATGTCTGGAACACCACGCGGAACCGCAATGTGTATAGCAATTTAAGGAGTCATGAATGAAACGTGCGTTAATGGTCATTACAGACTTTCATCACGGATACGAATTGCCTGGAGCTGTTTTTTCGCTACAAGGTCAAGATCGGATTCTACGGGACGCATGATCTCCACAATTCGGCGTGGAATTTGAAACAAACGAAACTTTATATTTTGAACTCGAATGAGGTCATGGTCCGTCGTTTGAAGACCTCAAATGGACGCATGGGGTTGAAATTTGCATAATTGGAACGAAAGTTCTTCTCAATTTCTTATGCCCTGCGGATAGCTGTCTGGCTATCGGACGAATAAGCGTATCTTATTCTTCCGGATACCGGCTCAGTTCACGCAGTTCACGCTGTACAACGCCCCAAACAAACGAATCCAAAGAACCCCAAATAACCCCAAAGAAAACCCAACCAACCCAAACCAAACATATCCAAACAAATTTATTAAGATTTTGTTCGGACGAATACGTGTAAATTATTCGTCCGGGTAGTATGACAACACGTTTAAAACAAACTCAAACGAACGAGCTTAAAACAACAAACAAACAAACAAATCCAACAGTTTGTTTAACAATTTAACACATTCTATCCGGACGATTATATTTATGTTATTCGTCCGAATACTAGCTGACACGAATCACAATATTATGTACGCCTACTGGAAATACGATGTGAACTGAGCCGCTATCCGGATGAATAACATACGCTCATTAGTCCGATAACCGGACGGGGGTCACTCGGTTTCTTATTTCCATTACTATCCAAAATAAAATTTCGCTAATTTGTTCTAGTTGGCTAAATAAAAATCCTACGAAATGTTTGCGTGATTTTCGTAGCCCAAATCTGCCAACGGAAATTTGGAAAATTGAAAAGAAAAATCATTTTCGTTTCAGTCCAACGATGCAAACTTCAACGTCATGTGAACACATCGTCTCTCAGCAAGGGCTCCTCACAATGCGATGTCATTGGAACGATTGGACAGGTTCACATATTACGTACGAGTACTTGACGCAAGCCTAAACGGTGTGGACACTAAGTAGAAGATAGTCAAATTCCCGTGGCACTTGCTAAGTTGGTACAACGCATAAATACGTGCAGGTGAGTCGATAAAGTATTCAATTACGATTCAATCCGCGACGCTTGTTCCATTGTCTTTCGCGAACAACTCGTGACGCACTGCAAAAACAAACGTGTTGTTTTTACGAACTTCAGGTGTGTAAATGGCTGTAGATACTTTTTACACGTTTTAACGTGTGCGAAAAATAACACGGATAGATACGTTCAAACCACACATACACGTGTGTTATTTTCTTACACACGTTAAAACGTGTAAAAAGTGACTACAGCCATTTACACACTCGCAATGTGTAAAAACAGCACACTTATTTTTGCTGTACTGTACATACATGGGATGCGTCGAAATAATAAATTGAATAACGAAAGCTTTTTACCGTCAAAACATATGCATTCATTGAACTGAACTCAATAGTACTTATATAATACTCTGTAGTATGTATGAGAGGTGTCACTGTTTTTCTTGTATTCGCATAGTTCTCATACCCATGTAGGGTGATCGGTAGTGGCCAACGATTGGCCGATGCGCGACGCCGAGCTCGCCAACATTGGCACTCGAGCTTGGCCCGATCATCGACCGAGCCTCGGATGATAAGAGCGGCCTGATATTCGCAATCAATATTGGCCCTAGAATGACTTATGAGAATCGGCCGAGTATCGCGTAGGAGTTCATTCGAGAATCGGCCAACAATAAGTCCCCGTCAAGATTGCCATCATTGGCACTCGAGCTTGGCCCGATTATCGACCGAGTCTTGCCGGATAATTGTGACCCGATATAGATCACCAAAATTGGTCCTGCACTGCCAAAAAAAAATTGATTCTTTTTGTATTGTAATTCGTCATTACCTGGTCTTTCGAAACGATTAGTTCGAAGAAAATATTTCACCTATATGGGACTCGAACATGCTCGTAACATTTGAATCGCAGATATGCCATAAGAGACCAAATGGATTCTCATCATTATTTGTATCACATAAACTATATCAATTAGTTAATATCATCGTGATAAGTAGAGAGTGTTACCGACTGACATGTTGGAGAATCTCCAAACCTAACCTATATATATATATATATAATTCCTCTCTCTCCACCCTCTCTACCCCCACAACCCGTTAATATGTGTGTTCCAATAAAGACAGACCATTTGTTCATTAGTTCAAGTTTAATTTGAATAAATAAACATATTTAAAATGAATAATTCCAATAATGGAATGCAATAGGAAAAATTTGATTTCACGAAAAATCTAGTTAATTCAAATAAAAAATAAATAAATAAATAGACGCGGTTAGTTAATATTAACAGAATTTTTCTGTCAGTGTAGGATGGTTCATAAAAATGGGCAGAGTATCGCGTATGAGCTCGTTCGAGAATCGGCCAACAATGAGTGCATTGATTTGTTAGTATATTTGTTAAGAATAATGTCCAATGGACTCGTAAAAAGTATTCATCTCGTCTCTCAATGACTTCGACGCGAAACAATGAATCGTCAATATACGAATTGCGGTTTGATCATGCGTTACTCGGCCGAACATTGGCCTCGTATCGGCAAAAACATGATTGGCGAGTCTATACTTCGCCAAACATCGACCTCGTATCGATAAGTCAATGATTAGAGAGCCTATATTTGGCCGAACATTGGCCTCGTATCGGCAAACCAATGATTGGCGAGTCTATACTTCGTCAAACATCGGCCTCATATCGATTAACCAATAATGAACGAGTCTATACTTGGCCGAACATTGGCCTCGTATTGGCAAACCAATGATTGGCCAGTCTATACTTCGTCAAACATCGGCCTCGTATCGACAAGCCAATGATTAGCAAGTCTATGTTTGGCCGAACATTGGCCGCGTATCGGCAACCCGATGATTGGCGAGTCTATACTTCGCCAAACATCGGCCTCGTATCGACAAGCCAATGATTAGCGAGTCTATATTTGCCCGAACATTGGCCTCGTATTGGCAAACCAATGTTGGCTAGTCAATACTCAGCCGAGCATTGGCGTACAATTGGGTAATCGATCATCGCCCCGCCAACATTGGTCCAAGTATTGGCCGTTGCGGTTCGATTGGCGAAACCTACATGGGTACAGCTTCACGATGACGGCCGCTTTTTGTTCGTCGGTGATGGCCTCGAAACAAAAATACATCGCTAAAGATTCAATGCAGTTATCAAGGTTTTGGAAAATAGGTTACAATATCAAGTTCTTCCACGAGACAAACTCAAAAATGATCTATAAATGAAACAAAAAGTTAAGGCCAAATGTCCCGTGCGGAAAAATGATAGGGCATCCCTAATAAAAATAAGGGGCTTTCGGGGTTCCCTAGTGCTTTCCCTAGTAGGGATTTCCACAATGGGCCCAGACTTGGCCATTATCGGGATAAACTTGTAGGGATTTCCACAATAGGACCCGCCTTGGCCATTATAGGGATTAACCTGTAGGGATTTCCACAATAGGCCCAGACTTGGCCAGTATAGGGTTAAACAAGTAGGGATTTCCACAATAGGCCCAGATCTGACTATTATAGCGATAAACCAGTATAAATAGCTAAGGCTACATGGTTTATGGTATTTCAATTATTCAAATCAATTATATACATCGATCGAATAATATTAACGAACGCAAATTGGGAAAAAGCGTAAGGGCATTAGCAAATAAAAAATCAACGATGAACACAAATATGCAGACAAACGTCAGGCAGTATTTATTTATCAAATTAAAGAAACCTTTTACATAGATACAAACAATTACTCATGGTTTCACTCATACATGGAGTAATGCTAGCGCATAAGTGTCAACAGTCCCAACCGGTTTTCTCGACATTTTTATAGCAACTAATTTCCGCTGAATACTCATAATAGGAAAAATTATTCCTTCTGAAGACTTCGCTGATATTTCCCATTCGTGAACTTTATCTGACTGTGTAGGATAAGTAAATAAATTTGTCTTTGTTTTCCAGATCTTTTCCTCAATGGAAATAGATTCTAGTGATTCAGTAGACCCATATATTTTTTTTATATCTATTCTACTACACATCCATTCCTTAGAATGGATGTGTAGTAGAATATATTTGTTTAAATAATGCAAAAGACTGGCATGGGGGGCGCAGGATGCGTTAAGTCTCATCGAGATGACTTATCTACGTGGACCTTGCAGAAAAACAAGTGAATTTCGTGGTGTATTTTTTCTCCGTGATATATTGATATTTTTCCGTGAAATATTAATGATTGAGAAGTACTTATTTAATTACTTAATAATTTCCTAGTTAAAACTAAGATAATATTACTTTTATTGGAGTCATTAATACTTTACTTTATACAGCGGACATATAATGTCGCTCCTTCGCGTTCTGTACCCTTACAGACTCATTTCAGACTGTGACTATAACTATAATCAATGTGATAAGCTTATCATTTCAAACTTAAGTGTTACAAGCTATCGCAATCCTAAAAAATGTTATCATAGTGGATAGTTCCTCAAAAATAAATGTTTGCAGTGAAGAGAGTTCGCCTTACATTATTTTTTGTATTAATTTTGTCATGGCAGTTTGCCATAAAGGCTCACATGCAAATACGCAATCACATTTCTACGCGCGCACACATACATACACATGTACTCACGCCCACACCTATGCACATGAACAATTACATAAAAACAAATACAGATATACCCTGACGCATTTAACATACACGTATATCCACTGATACGGATATTTTATGGCGCTGAAATGGTTATGATGAGGCGCCGTTGAGGCATTTTCAGGGCGCTAAAATGACCAATAACTTGCAATTAACACGCTTAAACTGTGTTGCTTTTTCCCGTATTATTTTTGCTCGTGTGTTGCTATCAACGTGTATTGTTTAGTCGAATGTGTGTAAATATGCGTCTTGTATGTTGATTCTACACGCTTTATGTGCGTTCGAATAAGCGTGTCATTGATGGTGACAGCTACGAAGGTGTTCAATAATTTAATGCGTAGACATGGCACACGAACGTGTGTAATTTTTACGTATTACGCGTTACCAAATGCACAAGTGTGTAGAATCAACATGGCAACGCGTGTCTAGCCTTTGTATTGTGTTACTTCTACATACTTTGAACACACGTCAAACACGCCTAGTTTTTGTTCCAAGGGGCCGGGGGTGAGGGCTGGTCCAGGAAATGTCACAAGCAGGACAACGGATAGCGGCTTTTCGAAACGCAGAATTGATTATCCAACATTACCCCGCTGTATAGTACCCAATCGGTAACATAATTAGCTAATGGAAGTGGCGGACTGTTCTCAGTTCCTTCGTGTGTGCACGATCTATTCGCGGAACGGGGAACCGACTAATGGTAGAAAATTCAAATGTATTACCCTTGAATTACCCTTCCAAGTGGTGTGTAGGGGAGAAGTCGAGAAACGGCGTCTCGCCGTTTACCTCGTAACTCAGTCTTGTTTTTGCAGCGATGCAATACATGGTGACAAAGAGAGAGGGTGAGAGAGGGGAGGATTTTTACCACGAGCGATCCTTCGTTTCATCACAGAAAGCACACGGCGACGAACATCGTCTCGTCGAGATTTTCCCTTCACCGCAAAAAAGCCTGTCAAGTTTTCCCCAGTCTCTCTAGCCGCGTGGCTCGGAGAATTCGTCGAAATAAAAATGAGCATGGGAAATGTACGGAGTCGGTGGTCGCTCGAATATATTCGAGCGTTATAATCGACGACGATAAGCTCCGCCAAGCACGTAGCGATAAATTCGAAATCCTTTTTATTTCTTCGAAGTTTATATATATATATATATATTCGTATCAATGCCGAGTTGGGCGCCTGCTAATATTGTTGCTATCGCGAATTCTTCGCATTTCTCTTAAACTTCATTATTTATCGGTAGCTCGGGTGCGGTCAAAGTCTCGAGAGGTATTTACCACTCTTTCTCGCCGGCAAAGGAATAAAAACCAGCGGCCCGCGGAGCTGTACTTCAAGCCCGTTGTTCAGCGCTGAAGACTGGAAAAGAGGTCCGTGCCTTGTGTTCGTCAATCAACCGCACCACGGATAAAATATATACAACTGTGGGAACTCGTGACCACGGGCACTTCGAATGTAAGCACTCGGTCGACTTTTAAGCGGTTCAGGAATTAGATTGGGCGATTGCGAGTAACGGCGACGACGTAACTCCGACGAAGCGTTGAAAGGAGCAACGACTCGTCGCGTTGATAAAGCGAGCATTTATATGTGCACGTCAAAGAAATTTAGTGATGAAGGAACTGAATATGTGATGTCGTGTATACACAACGTCCAATGGAAAAACAATTTCCATTCAAGCAGAATTAGAGGAGTGCCAATGGATTGTTAACCGTGTACGTATCAAATTAATATCGAAATGTGAGGCTACAGATATTGGAAATATTTATCCTTGGCTGGCACTGTCATCAATTGGAAAATAAATATATTCGATAACGTTGATCTGACAATGTGCGTTTGCGGTATTAAATATATAATAAGGTTGTCGGATTGAAACTTCGAATCTTTGCGTCAAAAGTAATAATTTATTTTGCAAAAACGGTAAAAGGTAGGATAAGGTTCCGACCACCTTGACCCCCGATTGAGCTGAAGTTTTGCACAAACCTTCCTTTTAATATTTTAAGACAACCCCTAAAGGGATTTTTGGCTTTTAGTTTATGAAGTTTTCGAGATATTGATTTTTTTTAACGTTAAGTTTCCGATCCCTCACCGATCAAGCTGAAATTTTGCACAAATCTTCCTTTTAATATTTTAAGACAACCCTAAAGAGATTTTTGGCGATTCACAATAGTTTTCGAGATATTGAATTTATGTTTTTTTAACGCGCGCCGCTATATCTATATCTACTACGCCTCTGCTCATATCTAAGTATATATGTTATCGCACTCACCGTTTTGTCTAACCAAAAATACCCAAACAAATCCAAACCCAAAAACTATTATTCGTCGCCAAATATCCCTTTAGGGGTTGTCTTAAAATACTAGAAGGAAGGTTTGTGCAACATTTCGGCTCGATCGGGTGGGGGGGGGGGGGGGGGGGTGGGGGGTCGGAACCTTACCCGAAAGATATTTTATTGAATGCAATTTCCATCATTTGCTATGACTTTTTCCCAATTTTTTGGCAACTTATGAATGCCATCATGAAAAAAGTGTTCAGGTTCCGATGCGATCCATTCATCGAGTATTGTCTTCATTTTTTTCGAAATCGGTGAAATGCTGCTCAGCAAGTGCGTGTGCCATCGATTGAAACAAGTGATGATTTGATGGAGCCAAGTCTGGGGAATACGGTTGATGGGGTAACACTTCCAATTCAAGTGCTTCCAACGTATCTTGGACTGCTTTTGCAACATGTAGCCTTGCATTGTTTTTGCAGCCAAATCTCTTTACCATGTCTTCTGGCCTGAATTTGGCACGTAATTTGACATGTTTGAAGCGGAAAATAATATGTTGTTTACACTCTTACGAACTGAAACATACTACATTTTGAAGATGTCTGTCAGGGCGTCGAAACATATAATAGTTCTAGATAAAGTCGAGTATGTGATTTTTAGTAGCACCATATGTTAGAAAATCGAAGTTTCAGTCCTACACACCTAATATATATAAATTACATATGTATATATAGTTACATCCCGTAAATTTATTTTCTTTTTTTTATGCTCAGAATGTAAACCTCTTTCTACGAAGGTTGCTGCCCCATATTTGGGCCTGGGGCATGGACGAGGAGAGGAGCTGTGTCTGTGATAGGATGTACAGAAAATTAAAAAAACACTTACTATTTGTTATGTATATATATCACATTACACATATATATATATATATATATATATATACAGCAGTCAAAAATAAAGAGTTCCAATAACTTTAGGCTGGAATTATCTATTTTCAATGACTGGGCTAAAAGTTCTTTGTACTATTAGCGCAGGTTGATAAAATCTCCCGCAAAATACAAGTAACTTTTTTCTCATTCTGACAATTAGCAGAAAACAGACCCTCTTTATAAGTATGTATGAAAAATGTTCATTCAACGAGTAGAAATCTTGCAAATCCGAAATTAAAGCCATTCAAAGTCGATCTTGATCATTACTTCAGATAAGTCCCTTGTCAATTATGATTCCCCATATGGAGAATCAAGCTGGAGGGGACTGATATATATATATATATATATATATATATATATATATATATATATATATATATATATATATATATATATATAGTCCCCTCAGCAGCCAAGAATAAAGCTTTCCAATAACTTCAGTCTGGAATTGTGTATTTTCGATCACTGGGCTAAAAGTTCATTGTATTATTACCCATATGGAGAATGAAGCCATTCAAATATTCTCAAACTCCCCACACCTATATTACGTATATATACATAAGAGCAACGTTTCTATCGACTCATCAATAAACCATGATCACCGTGCGTAGCTATCGAAGCAATTTTCTCCAGAGAAGAATGCGGAGTATCCGCAAGGATCGCGACAATTATCCCGATGCCGGAATGCCCTCGTGACAATGATGCTAAAGCGATTCTTCTTCGATCTTCGGGATCCTTCGATCGGAAGCGAATCTGAGTGAGCGATAAAAGATTCGGTACTCGTTAGCAAGATCGTTTCATTAATCTTCACCGCACCATTGGAGTCACAGCAGCCCCCTAGGCCGTACTGCCACTACGACAATTCCTATAATTCAATTAGCGTCACTCGTTCCCCTGTCTGCCTGCGTCTCGTTTCTTATCAGGCGCGTTGGGTTTTTTCCCTTGCTTTCTCTCCGACTGGGGCAACCGTGCTGATGCCATGCTTGTTTCCCTGCAAGAGGGTACATCATTGCTGCTCTAGACGGCTGTGCGTTAGGTGTTGTGGCTTTACGATTTACATCCGGCCGCATTGGGACTTTTGCCAAGCCTGATGTGTCCTGAGTACCCAAGTCTTTTCATCGTGGCAGGTGTGACGAACGTAATTGCTTCAAAATTCATATTGCCTCGAAGCCTGTCAAATTAACGTCAATAAAACTGAACATCATCCCTAAAGTGTGGATGGCGCGGGGTTTTCAAATTTACCAACACTAACGCAAACATCCTTATTGGCTCCGTGCAGAGTATAGGGTGGGGGTGATGAAATCGAACGCAGCGCCCGCAGTGGATAAAAATTGCAATAAACTCGGCTATTTATCTGGCAGATCTGTAGGAGCGTAGTACGAGATTTTTTAAATGAAAGTAAAAATATTGATGTATTAAATATGGGCCTTAATAAAGGCCCATATTTGCTAAATACCGTGCACCTAAATAAAGTGCAAAAATACCGGAAGGAACGGTAAATGCAAAATGTATCGATACGCTGCGGCAAATTGGAAATTAGAACTATGCAACAAATGGATAGCTGCGATTTGACCTTTAAGGGGGAGGGGCGGGCCCGCTCTGGAAGCTTCAAAAAATAGTTTTTTTTTGCATATTGTTTTAGTGTGAACTTTCAAGAATATTTTGTGACCAACCTGACCCTGAAATTCTAAAAATTGACGAATTTACACCTACTTTAGTGGAACGGTGTGCGTCGGGTTAAGGATGATTCGCGTTAAACGAAAGCGGACATCAAAGCACAAGAACACTCAAAAGAGGCCCGAACTGCCCGCAGATTGCATAGATTAGGTGTGCAACATGATCTCGATGATGAGGAAGGACACTTATATGGTGCTGGCACCGTTGACTAGCGGTAAGATGAAAATATTTCACAAGATCGTGTAAAATATGTACCAAAACTTTGAACGCGATTATCTCGAAACTACATATCTTGACACGGCAGGATTGATATCTTAAGTAACTTTCACACTATTGACTTGAATTTGCACAGTTAACGTTCAAAAAGTTGTAATTTTCGGTTCCGGATCGCGTTTTTTTATTGGATGAACCATTTGTTAATAACAATGACTTCAGCATGCTGTTTTTCGAGAGAAAAATGAGGTTTTCTTTAGAGAAGCTGTCATTTGTCGTATTTTTCGAAATGTCGACAAGTGGATCGTGAACCCATAGCCAGTTGAATATGTTTAAAGAAAACATTTTTTGTTTTCGTTGCAGATTACATTTGAGCCTGGTAGAGATACCGCCGTTTCGGGCCTAGCAGCTGAACTGCAACGCCAACTGCAGCACCACGAACACTTTGAAAGATTTTCTTCTGAAAAAATTACTTTGTAATCACAAACATGTGTACAACATGCTGGGAAACAATCATTTATTCGAACCAATGTGTTACTAGAAAAAAAAGATCATTATTCTGACCCTTGAAATTGGCTTTCAGAGAAGGATACCTCGTTTAAAAAGTTTTATAAGGTGTCACAGAAATAGAGGTTTGCCTTATGACACGAGCTTGAAATATTAATAATTTACAACAAATTTAATTAATTAATTGTTCACAATAACGCTAACTAACGATCCACAAAACATGACCCAAGTTTAAACAAAAGTTTAAACTTGGGTTTAAACAGAAGTTTAAACTTGGGTCATGTTTGGTCCTTAAGTCTTCTACGTCCCTGACGTGTTTAGCAGATACCAAAAGTTTCCCCTTAGATTGAGTTTCAGGTTGAAAAACTAATATTGTAAATGATACTCTCGAAGCCAGTATTTAAAATTATGCTTATTTCTGTTTGAAAAGAAAACGTTATTTTTTATTTTAAAGTGGTGCAGCAACAATATACGTATGTTAAATTTTAACGAAAGAAATTATATAGCTTTAAGGGGAGATATTCACCTAGATGGTCAAGGTCGAGGTTTTAGAGGCTATGAACATTCCGTCGACCGTAGAAGACCTACACTATGGGCCTGGTATCGATGATTCCATGCAAGTTGATAAATTTCATGATTTATTCATTCCCAAATTTTCAAACGCGTTTTTCTGAAAACCACGTTTTTCAAATCGGTACCCAAAATTTCTCGAAAACCAATTAACCGATTGTCTTGAGGTTTCTTGTGGTTATTCTATACACCATTATCTAGTACTTGACACAGGATTTTTTTTCCGTTACTTAGTTTTTGTTTTATAGGCCAAATAATAACTGTTTTTTGGCCCAAAAATCACTATTTATGTTCAAACGTCCGCTATTTTGTCATAAATCGATATTTTGAAAATCGGTTATGGCAAGTACTAGATTATAGTATCTTATTTAATAATCTTTTTGGTATTTTTTTCAGATGATTTTCGAAGAAACGCCAGCGGGTACCGTATACGCAGATTTTTTTACGACGCTCCAAGGATCATACAATATCCTTGTATATTTTTGATATTTTTAAATAAAGAAAATTAAACATATTTTTGAATGTATATACTTTTAGATAATTAAAACCCCAATCCGAAACTTCGAATAGTTTTCCTTGAAATAATTGATAAAAGTGACCTTTTTTCCGGCTCCTAGGTGGATATCTCCCCTTAAGCAAGTTTTCCTTACGTATGTTCGCTTCACTGAAAGGAAACGCTTCTTGCCGCCCTTGGCCAAAGAAATTGATTCAACGGCAACGAATTAAATGGAATTTAATCGCGATTTTAATTCGCGTCAAAAGACCTTGCGAGGAAATACGCCAACGCCCCCAGGACATCAAAAAGAGCCACCGAGGGAACCAATACAAGAGAAAAGATGAACGAACTCGTTCATGTCTACACACACACACACACACACACACACACACACACACACACACACACACACACACACACACACACACACACACACGCACGCACGCACGCACGCACACACACGCACACGCACACGCACACGCACACACACGCACACACACACGTGTGTGTGTGTGTGTGTGTGTGTGTGTGTGTGTATCAATGCACATATTTTCCCCAAATCATTGTAAATTGTGAAGGAATGCGTGTGAGAATATCCTACCGATAAATTTAAGGTAGTTTTGGTCAAATCTTAGAAATTGGCTGAAATATAAGTATGGTGTAGATATGACCTTCATGGACTGATGCCCAAAAATTCAATTCGATTCACCGTTTAGTTCATGAGATAATTGCAATTGAATATGCGTATTTTTGTACGCGATCCCTGTACCTAACACGTAAACCGATAGGAGTTTGCTCGCATTTCTCGATGTAGGTTCTAAACGGATCTTAGGATTTCAAAATGAAAACACACGTGTATGCAGTACTATTGTGGAATTGATTTAAAAAAAAAATGACAATCTTTGATGGTTTATTTTTTGAGATATCGACTTATGAAAAGTGGTAATTTTATTCCATACCGAACTCGGGCCCAACCATCTGTAACGGAATGGCCACACAGCCAGCTGAGCGGCGCGTGGTCTGGGAACTCGAAGCGTGTTTTTTTTTTTCGAGTTCTAGTAATTCTGAGACGGATGTGAAATAAATGTATTCTGCAAACAAATTTAATTTGTTCAATTTATGCATGTATTTATGCTTGTATTTGTCTTTGTCACAGCGAATACAGTTTAAACTGTCGGTAAGATGTTGTAAATCCACGATCCGACCGCCTTCGACAGCGAATTTTTTTTGCCGATCGTTGAGGTTATGGTTATTCTCGTCGCGTTTAGCCGCATTTGCTTGACACATGGCTGCCACAGCTTTTAGTCTTTTGGCAAACGCCTTTTTTCTTGTAAACTTCCCTTTATATCGCATTTAGGTTTATATTTTTACACTTTTTTATTTATATAAAATATTTCGCGAAAGACGGTTCGTAGGAAGCTCAACGCTATGACTGCAGAAAAATCGCGCTGTTGCCACGATTACTGCGCCGCTCTCTATACGAGTATAAGAACATTCGCATGAGGTGCGAATGTGTGGGACATGTAGAGGGTACAAGCTCTGTAAAAAATGTACAACCAACAGCATCGTATAGGCATTCGATGTTACTATACGCTTCGACCGAAACTTTTGGCTCATACGTGTACCTCGAGAACTACCTTAATGCGAACTGCTAGACAATAAATCAAATCGATTAATTATTGTATCTCATATTTGCGATATTTGAATAATAAGTTAATATTTTGAATAATAAAATGTAATGAAACGTTACAACAGAGTCCACAAAAATACGAACGCTAGGAGGCACTAGGGCTGCGCACGGAGCCAATAGAGAGAAGGCGCGAGCCCTATGTCATATCGTTCACGTGTCCGCGCGCCATAACCGTAACAAAATTCACCTGGGTGTCCCGAGATTGCTTTATTATACCGAATACGAGTATGAATAAGTACGGAGCGAGTTTGGTTGTCGGTTGCACCAGCATGTCGAGGCCCAACATGATGGAACACACATTTTTCGGATTGTCTTTCCGCGTGATGCTTTACAGCGGAGACGCGCGATCCTGGCATGACTGCAGCTCATAAAAAAAATTGAAAAATAAAAAACAGTGAGCACGCGATAGACTTCCAGCACGCTTTCTGCTTTTCAATTATTGCCCGCGACGTTCCATCAGTCGAGGACTAGTTTTACGTACGTCAGCTTTAAAGGGCACACCGTGTCCTCGAACATTATTCACATAATGCCGCGCAACAGGGACATCAAAAGGATGAAGGGTTAAAATCGAGGCCTTCGGTCTTTCACAAACGTACGGAAAATCCGCATTCGAGAACTCGCGTGAATGACAGCTTCTTTGTTTTTTAGGGGTCGGTGGAGGCGTATGGGAAGTTTGAGAGGGCCGTAACGTTTACCACCGAATTGCCGGGTGCATTGAAAGGCTTTTGAACAAATGAAAGGCGCGGCAAACGTATACACCCCGTTGGTTGCGCTAGCACGGGTAACGAGGGATCGCAGTCGTCGAGTGCGTGACTCTCCACATAATTCACACGTTTTTCGTTCCTTCCCATCCAAATAAACGTGTTGAGAAATACGTTTGGTGTATATGGATGTATATCTGTTCAAGTTATGTAGGTCAAATGAATGATAATATAATGGTATAGCCGAATGTCGCGTGTAGTCACGACCACAGGTTCATAACTGAAATCGTTGTATATGTATTACCCAGATACTTGGGGGAACAACGCGTTTGCATTCCGACAAATATTAATGGCTCATTATGAAAAGCCATTACACCACATTTATCACAACTTCTTTATCCAATTCGTATGAAATCTTTGCCTGAATCTCTGACGCAATGGAGTATCCTTTTCGTAAATTGGGCCGGCTCAAGTGCGATGAAAGAGCTGTTTGGAAAATAGTGCACTCGTGCTCGATACGAGCCTCCATATGTGGGTGAAAAAGCTAGAGATTTTTGTTTGCTTACACTGCCAAAAAAAATATTTTTCTCTAAATAGGGTCTATTTAAATCAAATAGGTGTATCCTCGTCTCACGGCTTACTACAATCTTATTTGTTTAAAGGTAATTTTTTTTATTTGTTTCGGCTATTCTTTTCAAATATTTAATGTATTCAAATTGAAGAAATAAAGATTCGATTCAAATAAATCTTGATTTGCTTATAATGTACACTGTAGACCTAAGTGTACTGTATGCATAAAATATTTCATAAAGCCAAAATGAAATGAAACACTTTATTGAGAGTTGTACTACAACGATTTTGTGTCGTAATTCGTCAGTCCCTGGCCTTTCGAAATGATTTTTGTCGAAGAAAATATTTCACCAATATGGAATCGAGCCTAGAACCTACCTATCCATATACGTACGCTGCCCCTATGCTATCGAGTGCTTGTAACATCTTGGTCGCAGATATGGCATAAGAGACCAGATGAATTCCTATAATTATTTGTTGTATCTCATAAACTATATCAATTACTTAATATCATTGTGATAACTAGAGAGTTTTATCGAATAACTTGCTATACATTTTTCATTACAATATATATATATATATATATATATATATATATATATATATATATATATATATATATTACCCTCTCTCTCCACCCTCTCTATCCCCACCCCCTTTGATATGTGTGTTGCAATAGACAGATCATTAGTTTAATCAAATAGAAACATGGTTGACCCTACGAAAGTTCGATTTAATTTTAAAAAAATTTAAATTAAATAGATACTCTAAGTGATTTAAACAAAATTGTTTTTTTAACAGATGAAACTGAATCACAGATTTATTAGGATTGAATAAAATATTTAGTTAGTAAACGATATTAAATAGATGTTGATTTATGTGAATAAATAAATATATTTAAAACTAATAATTCCAATAATGGAATGCAATAAAAAAAATTTGATATTACAAAAGTCTAGTTGATTCAAACGTTAAAAAATCAAATACATGCGGTTAGTTAATGTCAAGGGAATTTTTTTGTTAGTAGGTGCACGCCCGAATGCCTCGGCCTATATTTGCCCTGGATTCCGTGACATCGAATATCGTATCGACGTTATTACTCGCAGAAACAGCATCACGTGAAGAACATGAAACGTTGGCCGTTGGATTAATACGTGGCCCAATTAAGGGCTGCTCGTCCGAGGGTTGATAGCGAACGACGACCGATAAGTTATAGGCTCCGAGGATTTTCCGCATGGTCGTTTTGTACAGCCTGAAACGAGGGTGAAATAAAAATGGAGGCAAGTTTGCGGGGAGAAGCTTTTTCTTCGTGAAACTCGTGCTCAAACATCTCGTTCTCGATTCGACTTCCCCGGCGATCCACTCGTCGTCAGATAGCCCGAAAAGTTCGGGACTTTTTTCGTCTGGGGCGCGGTTCGTTTGACCCAATAAAGTGGGACTTAGAGAGGTCCTAACTGGATCTTGAGAGGAAGGCTCGAGAGGAAACGAGGGTCGAGACATGTATGGAGGACGAGAGATTTCGAACGGGGAAGAGAGATTCGGAGACGCACACGCAACGTTTTGACGACAATCGATGACGAAGGATTTCCGCGTTAAGCCACTTATCGAGTGGCCTGGCTTTTCTCTTTCCCGGCTATTCTTACATCACCGGATGTACATTCGTCTCTGCGTGGGATGCAACAAAGTTGTGTTTCTTCAACCTCTCGCGTGATGGTCCAGTCAAAGAGACGAATACCCAGCACTTTTTGGCGTAGAATATGAATTATTGACTGAAGGTAGATGGCTGCATACGGAAAGTAACCCCAATAAAATGTTCCCCCTCAACTTGCCCCAACCCTAAGGAATGGGGGTTGAAAACTTAAAAATCGCCGTATCTCGATAATTAATAGCCCGATCAACATAGGTTCTAAACAAAAGTTGTTTGAAATAATAATATGGGTATAAAGTTATCTGACGTCCAACCCCCTATCTTTGAAAATAGCGGCACAAAAACGATCCGAAATTTGGGGGTTGATGCGTGTGCGAGCGGAGTAGACATATCGCCGCGTCCTTGTCTGGGTCAGTGGTGCTCTCGTGTTTTTGTGCCACTATTTTCAATGATAGAGGATTGTACGTCAGATAACTTTATACGTATTTTATTATTTCAAACAACTTTTGATTGAAACATTTTTTTATCGGACTATTAATTATCGAGATACGGCGATTTTTAAGTTTTCAACTCCTATTTCTTAGGGTTGGGGCGAGATGAGGGGCAACATTTTATAGGGGTAACTTTCAGTTTGCAACCATCTACCTTCAGTCAAAAATGCATATGCAACGCTAAAAAGTTCTGGATTTTCGTCTCTTTTACTGGACTATGATATCGGGGACGGAAGAAAAAATTCCCGACCCTGTTTTAGTCCGCATGATCGAAACGAATGACAGGATTGATCCTACTTCCGCGAAATTTTCCCGGATACAACAGATAAAGGAAATCGGTCGCATTAACTGCAGATATCTTCCTGGTCTCTTTTATTTCATTCGAAGACTACCAGAAATCAATGTTGTGGGAAATGGGGATTGGAGGGAAACGGAGGACCGAGATATACGTCCTCATTGTGCTGCTTTTCAGTGAGGTAAAGAAAGTGGAGCAAAGTCACGTTCATAGGATAACAGTTTCAACTGAGAGTGTAATCTCAGCTCTAACGAGTCTGATGCAGAGTCCTTGAAGTACATTTAAGATTTCGAAAGTGCTTTTCTCCCTATTCGACAGCGTGAGCCGGGGGTGGAACGGAAGAGGTGAAGTTTCGACATGTTACTTTACTCCGTGAATTCCTCGAGGCACCGACGATGTGCGGGAAAATATGCTTCTGGTGGCTCCTACGGATTTCCGCTTCAACGATACATTTGGAGCAAGATGAACGCAACGAAAATGCCCTGAGATGGCGAAGAGGATGGAAACTCAAGTGAAAGAATATTCATGACATAACTTTCTTCGTTGAACGAAGAATTGACAGTAACACCATCAAGCTCTGGTTGCGTTGGTTTGTGATAACAAAGCTTTTTGGCAAAGAGGCAGACACGTATTACATCAAAATCGATCAACATGTCGCCAGAACAAAACCGAACGATCATGGAAGATTATACTGATTTGCAGTAAGCATTCCGAGGGTTTTCCCTTTGGCTATTACCAAATTGTACACATCTCATTCTTTTAAAGGGTAAGGCCACAGTAGAATTTTCAGAAATTGATTTTTTTTTTCGCTAAAACGGTGCTTTGTCATCATAAGAATAAGTTACTATTCGATTTATAGCAAGAAACATTTTTTTCACTGACTTTCAGCGTATAACGTAAGCCCCCCTCTGGCACGGCCATAGAGTGCCTAAAACTTTAAACGCGTTTTTCTTGAAACAGCTTTTTTCCAATTGGCGTCACAAATAACTTCAACAATTTTCACTCGATTTACTTCAAATTTAAAAGTTATGTTCCTAATTGTATTTCGCAGAGACGCACGTTCGGAATTTCTGATTAATCGAAAACTTTTTATTTTATGAGCAGTTTTGTACGACATTTTCACTGAAAATTCATTCAAATACCTACAACTCAATGCAAATACCTACAACTTTTGAATAAAGCAATATTTTTTAAATTCCGTACGTACTTCTCTAGGTATTCTGATGTAGATTGAGGAGAATTTTTGTTTTTTGTTCGTAGGTAAAAAATTGTGGATGCTAAATGTCACGCCGTGGAGCGCGAAAAAGAAGAAAATATTAGTAATCGGCCATTTTGTACATCGAAGAAAAATAAATTCTAACAGCTTCATATTCATACTAAATCGATGTGTCATTAATTTTATGAGTGAATCACTCTTTCATACGAAAAAAATTGTTAAATTGGCACATGATATTATACCCATTACTGTGGCCTAACCCCTTAACATGCGGCCAGAAGCAAAAAGCGGCTTTATGGCAACGAGTGCAGGATTCTCGAATTTCTATATTTATATTAGTTTTAAGGTGGGGATATCAAATTAATCGAATTGAAGCGGAATTATATATAATATGGCAGTATAACGATATCTGTAGCTCCTAATTCTGATCACGCAGTCTTCATATTTGACCCTAAATAAGACTTTTTTCGAGGGTGGTGAAAATCGAAATTCGACCCTTAAGGGGGTGAAACGAGGGATTTAAAGTTTATATGAGACATTTTTTGGTCAAATTGGCTTGAAACTTGCTATAAATACACGCCAGTACAAATAATTAAACATGTATTCGTTTGGTGTATTTATTCCAACCCAAAACAACGCAATTAAGGGGTTAAAAGTACTACGTGACTGACGACAGGCACCGCACAGCGAGGAAAACATATAGGGTTATATATCAAGTAAATGTCTTAAGTTTCGAGTAAATCTGGTCAAAAAATATGATACTCATACAAACGTTAACGCTCCTGTTCAACCCCTTGTAAGGTTAAATTTTGGAAAACGCTGAAATACATTCGATACGTTCAATTATTTGTAATTTAGTGTATTTATGCCAAGTTTCAGGTGAATCTGACAAAAAAATATGTTGTCTCATACAAACTTTAAGGCCCCTGTTTCACCCCCTTAAGGGTCGAATTTCGATGTTTACCACTTTTGAAAAAACTCTTATTTTGGGTCAAATATGAAGGCTGCGTGGTCAGAATTAGAGGTTATAGATATAGTAATATCCCCTATAATATTGTATACATTAATAAGATCTTTACCTTTATTATTAATCATTATATTTTTTTCAATAATGATCTTCGGGTTTTTAATAAAAATACCGATATATTTTTCACATTACGACTATTTAATGCCGCCAGGACAAGATCGAACGATCATGGAAGATTACACTGATTTTCGCGAGTGAACCGTAATAAACGTAAAAACAATTGAAACGTGGGCAGCCTTTGAGGCGTATGTTTGGATGTGTCAGAGGAGAGTCGGCAGGAAGACCACGATACGGCGGGTTCATATAGGCGCAGCGAGGGAAGAGTGCGAGCAAGTACCGCAGAAGGATATCCGAGAGGGGCCCTAGCGACATATAGGAAGCTGTTGCTCCCAAGGGCGTTTATTTTGACCCTCGGCAAAGTTCCTACGCTCTTGAAGAGGAAGCGTTAAAATTTACGGTTATTTAAGCATCCACGGGTGGTGTGGCACGCAGGCACCGATTTCGAAGGAGTTTGTTACGTCGTCGTTGCTTTTGGGGTTGGGGCGATGAGGGCTGAACTCAAGCAAGTACGCTGGGAAAGAGCAAGGGAGAAAAAGGGGCACGTACTACACATGGGTAAATTAGAACTTTGTGGGTCCTGAGTCGTTGCCCAGTCAGATAAATGGTTGGAATTCAATGCCAACTAGTCCTTGGCGAAACAGACTTCGGTGTGAGATCATTGCTCCCAAGGGATTTCTCGAGTTCCAACGGTTCGTCGAGGATCCTCGCCGAAATTAGGCTACATTTGGGATGCTGGTGAGGAGACAAACGAGGGGAGGAATCGAAGACGAGACAGCCGTAACATTGGACGAACCGGCACAGGTCGTGGAACCACCGGGATCTAATGAAATAAAACGATGTCACTTTAAGGTGGGAGCCTGAATTAGGTCCGAAAAGTCGTTTTTTTTTGCTTAAATCGATAGATAAAGTATCCAAGAATATATGTACAAAGTTACAGATGCCAATTGTAAATATTTTCGAAGATACAAGGCCAAAAGCAGAGAAGCGATTGATATTTGATATTGATATTTCCTTTTATTGAAAAATTTGAAGCGCGTCTTCTTCCGTTTTCATTTTCACGATTTTTCCAAATTGGCGGGCGTGATAGCAAAAAACCAAACGACCGATTGCATCAAACCGAAGTTTATTTTCTTCAGTATGAAAATCTCTTCTAAATGGATTTAAAAAGCCGTCGAAAAAGTCTTTTTAAATCATTTTTATAGCACATTAACGTGTTTCTTTCTAACCCATTTTTTTTCAAACCCCCGAAAGGTTATAATTTCACGATTTTTTCAGCTTTTTCTTAATTCACCCAGAAGAAAAATATACGACAATTGAACATTTTATTGGTTTATTTGGTTCAGTCAAGAATTACGAGCTCCATCTTTCCCGCCAGATGGAGACTGCAGTGACAAGATGCACATGGCTAATAAATCTGCAGTCATTTATGGTTTCGTGTGCAACTTTTTTTTATACATTTTAAATTTACATGAAAATATACCTCAATGTATACTGGGCTCACTTGTTTTATTCCTCTAAAAAAATCCCGAAAAAACGCTTTTTTGACCTGTTAATGTAGAGTCCCGCCTAACCACGTACATTCTGTTTCTGTGACAGAAATCATGGACCAAGAAGAAACGTATTTTCATGTAAAATTGATGGTAACGTACAATCGTCATGTATTCGGTCGGCCGATTATGCTATCAGAAAATACAAATGGACATTGAAAACGACATTTCAAATAAAGGACAAGGCGGCCAACGTCTAAAAGAGAATATTGATAATAATCGGAATGATGAGAAACGACGCAACATTATACAATATAGATATTAATGGGGAAAGGTGATTTCAAAGGCATTCGACTGCGGAGACCGGATATTAGAAGCATATTGTCTTCATATTCGACGTTTGATAAGCCCCGTCTTTGTAATTATATTTATACAAATGCACACATATGAATATTTGTACAAAAATGAGTTGTTTTCGACTGCTACAACTAGACATAACTCATTGATGAATCAATAATTTTGGATCCAGGGCAATCTTACATTGATTTGCATATAAGAATTTATATGCAGATAATTTTAAAGATCCTAGCAGTCGAAAATAGCTATTTAAAACATTTTTTTTAGACAATCGTGGTAATCAATTTCTACAAAAATGAGGTATTTGAAAAAGTATCATCCGAAGAACACTCCGCGATTTTTTGTGTAAAAATATTCAATTATCATCGATTTACAGTCGATGTCCGGGAAGCACCTCTCGAAACCCTCTTTCGCTGTGAGCAATGCACTTCTGAACCAGGCTATCCAATATTGAAAAATCAAACCGATTTCGTTAGTATATTAGTTTATCCTGTGATGAAATGAAGGAATTTTCGGAATATAAAATTTAAAAAAAATGGCGCGTTTTCAAAGTGTGAGTCTTGTTTATTGCGAAAATTAATTGACATTTTTCGTTCTTGTTTATTGTTTATTGCGAAAATTAATTGACATTTTTCGTTCATTAAATCGGAAGTATACATCGGAAATAAAGTGCTTTGATCAAATACAATTTTGTTATATCTAAAAAGAGCCCTAAAGATTTCAGAAAGATCGATGCAGTAGATTTTGAGATATTTAGCTCACCGACTTTGAAAATGTACCTGTCACACAAAAGCGTTCATGGGCCTTTAATCTTCTAGTAGTGGCAGAGGTAGTAAATTCGTAAGAATGATTTTTCGTTGCGAAATTAAGGGGTCTTCTCACTTTAGACACTAGGAAAAGGCTATTTTCATGAATTTTTTTGATAGGTTTATCTTATAGATATTGATATAAAAGTTGTTTCACTTGATAAATAAACTTTCGAAGTAGATTAAAAGAAAAAAATATTTATTTAAATGACTATTTATAGACGAAAATGGTAGTTAAAAAAATGTCCTACAAAATTGTAGGTCTGCGCTGTTCATGAAATCTCGGAGCTGGATCATCCGAAACAAAAAAATCAAATAGTTTTAGATTCAGTGTGTTAAATTTTGCTCAATTTGGAAAGGAAAACAAATTCTGATGAACTAACTCAATAAGTAATCACCATATTCTTTCGATTCTTAACTAAACATTTTTTTCAAAGCAAAAATTCTTACACTAAATTTTCACTAATGAAACGCAAAAATTATTTATAATTATCTATCCATTACAGATCAGAAAAATCGCCAATGAACGATAATACCTCCATCTATTGGGCATCTTCCTACTAAACACTATTTACCTCCATAAATAATGTTTTTTTTTTTTCTCGAAATATCCTACCAAATTGTGTGAAAAACCTGAAATACCAACAACCTCGAGGTTAGTTACCTATCATATTTCATTTCTTTATAATCCCACAACATAATAACCCTCGTTCTCACACATCATACATTTCACACACCTTTACATATACGTAAAAATAAGCAACGCAATACAAGAAATCATCCATATTATATTGATATAGTTATAATTAAAACAGAACTAACATGATTACTACACAAAATGACATAACATTTAGATAACCAAATCATAACATACAACGCTCATATATTTAACTTTTTCAAACGTGATTTGTAAAAAACTGTGTATCGTCATTTATACAGAAAAATATAAATTCTGAAGAGGACCCGAACCAGAGGGCCGAAACGTAAAAACACTCTTTATTTCCATCATCGACCTTGGAAAACCTACATTGGCCGGACCGAAGCCGAATCCTCAACGATCTCTCAGTGTGTTAATGGCCATGGCGCGTATCATACGATTTTTTATATATGCAAGAATAACAAAATGATGAACATTTTTCGAAGAAAAAAACCAAAAAAGTGTTTCTTTCGCCGTTTTTGGCAAAAACAATATTAAATATCAAAACGTAAAAAAATCCTTGATATGCGCTATAGCTATAGTTGTAAAGAATACATGGTTAACATTTCATAAGGATCGTTTCAGTAGTTTAGAAGATTTTATCAAGAAGCCGTCGAAAAACGTTGTTTCGAGAAAAACGCGTTTAAAGTTGGTTTGGGTTACATAAATACATGAACAAATTTTTTTAAATGTATTTCGAAAGTGTATTTATTAAGTGTAACAACTTTTATATCAATATCTATAATATAAACCTATCAAAAAATTCATGAAAATAGCCTTTCTTAGCGTCTAAAATGAGAAGACCCCTTGATTTCGCAACGAGAAATCATTCTTACGAATTAACTACCTCTGCCACTGCTAGGCTCGCATGAGGGCGAAACAAAAATATTTTTGGAGTTTTCTGGACGACGAAAGGATACCTAACACTCGAGTGGCCATGGACTCTTGATTTTTGTATCCTTTTGTAGTGCACGATAGAAATCTTATTCGTGAATGACTATCGGAAAACTCGTGTGCTCTTTTCGGGAAGCTTGTATCGTCTGACTAATCAAATCGATTTCAATAATCGATAACGACTACGACAACGACGACGACAAAGGCTTCTGCAGTTTCGATACTCTACTCTGCATTTGCTCGAATAGTAGTGCACATGCACGAACCAACATGTAATCCAACGTGACTTTTCAACGATAAGCGAAAAACATGTTATTGTATGGTTGATAATAACGAAGAAAATAAAAAAGACGTCGATTCCGTTTTTTTTTCTTCCTGCGTCGAAGTGAACCATTGAATGCCGTAGCGCGGATATGAATGCATGTACAGCCGAACTCGTACCTTTAACGAGCAAAAAACATTTTGCGTGCCTCCATCTGTCTATCGGAAGATCTCGGTCGCTGAATGAAATTGGAATACCCGCGACGTCGAGAGGAAGGAAGAAAGATGGGCAGACAAGGAGCGCAAGAGAGAGAGAGAGAGAGAGAGAGAGAGAGTCAAATAAAAAAGGAGAGCAAAACGACAGCATGGTGGAGTCCGGAGGACGAATGAGGACGAACCATGGGTGCCGTGTCTGTAACCACTCGTTAAATCGATTTTCGACGTTGCCGCACCAGAACAGTTTTGTCCTCTGGCTTCTCTCTGTCTTTCTCCCGCCTCTTTTGTCTCCCGTTCTTTATCCCCCTCTTTTGACCGATGCATCTGTATTAATGTGTGACTCGAGTCGATCTATCGAAATGAATCGTCCCACAACCCCTTCGTTAAAACGATTTCCGAACGTGCCTTGGTTTTGGGAACCCGCACGCGAATTGTCGAATTGTAACTACCGCCTATCCACCGGTTATCTCTCGTTTCCCGATTCGTACACTGCCGCTCAAAAGTTTGCATACACCCGTCGATATTTTTTCCCGCACTGAAAGCTCATAGTTTCGTTTTTTTCAGGTCGTCTAGGTGCTTTGCAAAAACATTGTTAAAAAAAAATGGAAATAAATGTCAACGTACCTAAAACGAAACACTGCAATATTTTCACCTCTTGATATTTTGTCTCTAACTCAATAGTTTTCGAGATACGCCAATCAATTGGTCAGACGATTCTCCGAGGTTCGGCCGAAAAATTTTCGGAAAAAAATTCTGATCAAATTCAAGCGAATTTCAAATCGAAAATTAAAAAAGTTTCTCCACTTGATATTTTGTTATAACCGCCATACTTTGCGAATTAAGCCATCCTACAGTTTCGAATGAAACAAATTTTGAAAAAATCTGAGGAAAATTAAAAAAACATTCCAGGTAATCCAGTATAAACTTACCCAACTTTTTACATCTTTGATATTTCCTCTTAAACCCTATAGTTCTTGAGTTACGTTGCATTTTTCCACAATTTGTATTTTTTAGCCAAAAACGAAATAACTTTGCGAAAAAAAATCGTACGAAACTTTTGAAAAAACGAAAATCCCGTGCGGAAAACTGATAGGGCATCCCTAATAAAAATAAGGGCCTTTCAGGGCTTCCCTAGTGCTTTCCCTAGTAGGGATTTCCACAATGGGCCCAGACTTGGCCATTATCGGTATGAACTTGTAGGGATTTCCACAATAGGCCCCGACTTGGCCATTATAGGGATAAACCTGTAGGGATTTCCATAATAGGCCCGGACTTGGCCAGTACAGGGATAAACAAGTAGGGATTTCCACAATAGGCCCAGATGTGACTATTATAGCGATGAACCAGTATAAATAGCTTAGGCTACATGGTTGATGGTATTACAATTATTCAAATCGATTATATACATCGATCGAATAATATTATCGAACGCAAATTGGGAAAAAGCGTAAGGGCATTAGCAAATAAAAAATCAACGATGAACACAAATATGCAGACAAACATCAGACAGTATTTATTTATCAAATTAAAGAAACCTTTTACATAGATACAAACAATTACTCATGGTTTCACTCATAGATGGAGTAATGCTAGCGCATAAGTGTGAACAGTCCCAACCGGGTTTCTCGACATTTTTATAGGAACTAATATCCGCTCAATACTCATCATAGGGAAAATTATTTCCTCTGAAGACTTCGCTGATATTTCCCATTCATAAGCTTTATCTGACTATGTAGGATAGGTAAATAAATTGGGCTTTGTTTTCCAGATCTTTCCCTCAATAGAAATAGATTCTAGTGATTCAGTAGACCCATATAGTTTTTTAATTTCTACTACACATACATTCCTTAGAATGGATGTGTAGTAGAATATATTTGTTTAAATAATGCAAAAGAGTGGCATGGGGGCCGCAGGATGCGTTAAGTCTCATCGAGATGCTTATCTACGTGGACCTTGCAGAAAAACAAGTGAATTCCGTGGTGTATTTTTTACTTAATAATTAACAATTACTTAATAATTTCCTAATTAAATCTAAGATAATATTACTTGTATTGGAGTCATTAATACTTTACTCTAATATACAGCGGACACATAATGTCGCTCCTTCGCGTTCTGTACCCTTACAGACTCATTTCAGACTGTGACTATAACTATAATCAATGTAATAATCTTATAATTTCAAACTTAATTGTTACAAGCTATCACAGTTCTAAAAAATGTTATCATAGTGGATAGTTCCTCAAAAATAAATGTTTGCAGTGAAGAGAGTTCGCCTCACATTATTTTTTGTATTAATTTTGTCATGGCAGTTTGTCATAGCGGCTCACATGCAAATACGCAATCACATTTCTACGCGCGCACACATACATACACATGTACTCACGCCCACACCTATGCACATGAACAATTACATAAAAACAAATACAGATATACCCTGACGCATTTAACATACACGTATATTCACTGATACGCATATTTTATGGCGCTGAAATGGTTATGATGAGGCGCCGTTGAGGCATTTTCAGGGTGCTAAAATGGTTTTGATGAGGCGCCATTGAGGTAACTTATAAGGCCCCGGTCGTTGCGCCTTTAATGGCCCTTGTTGACAAAGTGTGACCGGCCGCTAACGGCCCTCATGTGGCTTACAGATTAGGGCCCGAATAAAGTTAGGGGAATATTATTGGGGCCCGATCACAGCCCCAACTCAATTTCCGCACGGGATGGAGCTCCTGCTACCACGTTCAAGTTTATAATGGATGAACATGACAACATATTTTTCCATAAGTCACGCGCCCAATTCTCCATGGTCCAAAAAAGCCGAAAAACAGTCACGTAAAAAACGTGCGTAGCGGGTCGAAAAATAATCATGAAAAATATTTCAAAAATGCAAAACAAAGCTGAATTTGTTCCCCTCAGAACGCCGTTCGGTAAATTCGGTTATCTTTTACGAAACTATACACTGTAAAAACAAATGCGTTGTTTCAAGACGTTTCACGTGTGTAATCGTGTCGCCGTTTTCAACACGGCAACTCATGTGTTGATGTCGAACGACACATTTTACGCGTGTTCTGTCAATACGCTTCAAGCGTGTTTTAGCAAGTTCAAAGCGTGTTGTTTCGATACACTTTAGGCGTGTAAACGCTTGTCGCCAATTTCAACATGTTTAAAATGTGTTGATGGCTAAATCAACACACTTTTTGATGTGTACTTGTGGACGCTTGGGCATAACGTACAAGACGTCACGTAGGCATACGTTTAAAAATAAATAAAAAAGGTTTCTCCGTTACTGGTGGTTTATTCCAATGGTTTACTACCATACTTGATGAGTTCCAGTCGTCCTGAAATCAATTTCTGCGAATAAATTTTATTGTCCATACCCGGTTCCGAACCTACCTAACCTAGTTACTTCTATACCTAATACGTACGCTAACCATTGTGCTATCGGCTATACTTGCGGTTTTTCATCAAGAAACGGAATACATGGTTACATTGAACGAGAAGAGTAATGAAGACATTTCACATTTTATGTGTATGTGTCTACACCCAACACACATAAAATGTGAAATGTGAACAGAAATTTCCTTCTCTCTGAACAGGCAATTTTCTTTGCACTGGACAGAAAAATTTGTCCGCAAAGAATACAGAATTTTCCCTGCCCCGAACAAGAAATTTCTCTCACTTTGAACATACAATTTTCTTTGCCCTCGACAAAAAAATTTGTCCGCACAGAAAAACAAATTCCTTTGCCCCATACAAGCACTATTCTCCACTCCGAACAGAAAACTTTCTTAGCACTGGACAGAAAACTTGGTCCGCACAGAATAAAAAAATAGCATTGCCCCGAACAAGAAATTTCTCTCACTCCGTACTGGCAATTTTCTGTGCCCTCGACAGAAAAATTTGTCCGAACAGAAAAAAAAATTCCTTTGCCCCGTACAAGCACTTTTCTTCACTCTGAACAGCAAACTTTCTTCGCACTGGACAGAAAACTTGGTCCGCACAGAATAAAGAATTTTCTGTGCCTCGAACAACAAATTTCTCTCACTCCGAACTGACAATTTCCTTTGCCCCGAACAAGAAATTTCTCTCACTCCGAACAGACAATTTTCTGTGCCCGCAACAGAAAAATTTGTCCGCACAGAAAGAAAAATTCCTTTGCCCCGTACAAGCAATTTCCTCCATTCCGGACAGAAAACTTTCCTCGCACTGGATAGAAAAATTGATCCGCACAGAATAAAAAATTTCGTTTGCCCCATGTAGGCAATTTCCTCCACTCCGGACAGAAAACCTTCTTTGCACTAGATAGAAAAAGTGGTCCGCACAGAATAAAAAATTTCGTTTGCCCCGAACAAGGAATTTTTTTCACTCCGGACAGAGAATTTACTTTGCCCTGGACAGAAAAATTGGTCTGCACAAAATAAAGAATTTCCTTTGCCCCGAACAAGAAATTTACTTCACTCCGGACAGAAAAGTTGGTCTGCACAGAATACAAAATTTCCTTTGCCCGGAACAACGAATTTCCTCCACTCCGCACAGAAAATTTCTTCCCACTGAACAGAAAACTTGGTACGCATAGAATTAAATTTGCACCCTAGAAGCATCTTTCTTCACTCTGGACAGAAACTTTTCTTAACAACGAACAAAATATTGATCCGCACAAAATAAAAAAAATTCTTCGCAGTGACACTTTACCAAAAAATTATTTTATATATACGTCAATAAACTGAGTGTTGCAATTACCATGGTTTCACAGAGCACATCATTTTCTTCATTCATGTAGGTGTGCACGACGAGCAAAAACTTATGTGTTTCGCTTTTAAAATAACACAATTCGCAATAGAAAAATTCTTTCGCAAGTTCGTACATAACGTAGCGAGGTTATAAAGCCGCCATATTGTCATATCAACTCACTGGACGCGTGTTGTTTGTGGTACACGCGTGCAAGTGAGTTGTTTCACGACGCTTTGTGTCGTTCGAGTCGCGTGTACCTACACTAAGTGTGTTGTTTGAAAGAAAATGGCTTGATTCGACACGCTTCATCTGTGTTACATTAAGCGTGTTCTACAGCAACATATTTAAAACGTGTTGTTACCGAGAATGGTATAGAGCGTATTGTTTCAACACGGTAAAATAAGTAAAACACGTTGTTTCAACGCGTTAATCAGGTCCTACACACGCTGTAGGCGTGTTGTGTGTTGCTTCAACACACCGACAACACGCTTATTTTTTACAGTGTATGTAACTTTAGTGCGGCAAGAAATATCGCCTGGTGTATCCAAAGTTTTGAGCGACAGTGTACATACGCGACGATCTCTCTCCCTCTGGCTCCCTCAATTTTTCTCGCTTCCCCAATTGCACCTTCTGCATCCAATCCTCTAAACCAATATACAGCTTTTCCCGTCCCGCCTACTGTTGTCCTACAATTAACACCGGAGCAATTTTCTACCGGAAAAATCGCTGGAGAATGATTTTCAAGCTGAATGCCGAATGTGGAGAAGTTCAATGCGAGCGGTAGGTAGGCCATCAGCTGGGGTGATATTACCGACTGTTGAGGGCGCAAGGTTGGCTTGCGGCTGCGGCAATCTCGGCGAACGACGTTGACTGGGATACCAGGATGGGGAACCGCTCTCCATCAGACTTGGTCCGGTTTCTCATTCGGAGAGGTAAGTCTGTTGGATGATGGAAGTCTCGAGAGATCACTGATGTATATTAGAGATCCTTTCGAGACATGGGCTGAAATTGGTGAGTATCGGGACTCTTCAAAGATGTCTAGTCTCCAATCAAGGTGTATATATTGCATGATCCATGATACCTGTGATGATTTCCATGTTTGCGTTTGCGAAAATTCTTTTTTTATAGGTGGGAAGAGACATCGTTGAGGCTAGGATTGCCTTTAAGAATCTATTTCTATTGGGTTGTTGAATAAGTTCTTGTTGTTTTTTCAATGAAAACTAATGCTCTATTAAAAAAAAAATCATTTATAATGCTTCCAAACGTTTTGAAACTGTTGTGTGATGAACTTCCAATGATTGAGCAGGTTCAGCTAGCATCTGACATGAGTCTTCATGAAGTAATGCCCCCCATTAAACACAACAAAATCATTACTTTTGAAGCGTCTAAACCAATCTCTGCATGTTGTTTTCGACAGAGTACGTTCGTTGTAAGTCTCAACAAGAATTTTGTGTGCTTCAGCGACAGATTTTTTTCGTATAAAGTAATGCAGTAAATCTACCTGAATTTTAATATGTTTAACACTATGAAAAAGGAAGTTGTTTACACTTCGGCGAAGTGAGATGCACTGAATTTCAAGCTTGCTTATAGTACTTCTTTATTAGGGTGGCACAAATTTGAACTCTGTTTATTTCCTTTTACTCACCATCCAATTATCTACTTTAAGGAGCAAACAAAATTGTCGTGAAAGCTGCGAGCGGTTAAAAGATATTTGAGGTCGCCCAAGCCTCCCAAAAATTCAAATTTGCACTAACAAATCGATTATTTTTCGTTCACCTCTCACCCATGAATTTATCGCTCTATAATTTTTTAATTAAGCTCGCGAAAGCTCTAACCGGCCAATTAATTTTTAGCGGTCGCTCAAGAGCTTCGAAATTTCCAATTGACGCAAATTTTTTTCTCTTCTCACCCACAAATTTAAGACTTTATAAAACTGTCAAAACATTTAATACTTTTTCTCGTTATAAACGGATTTTCTAAATTTGCCTCACACTTCTAACCCGATAAAACGGGGGACCTATAATTTTGTTTACGGACAAGAGCTTTAAGGGGTGAGATGCAGACAGAATTGTCAAAAAATCGTTTTTTAAAAGATTTTCTTGAAGTATGATGTTTCGAATGGGTCCCCATGGCAGGTAGGTTACGAGCAAGATTATCGCCCTTCGACTCCAATTGTTATGCATGGCATAAAACCAATTTATGAAGATCTAAGTAATTATAATTTACTCTCTAGGTGTATCGGTGGCTTCAATCAAAACAATAACGAAAGCTTCAATCAGCTAATTTGGAAAATAAGCCCAAAAACAGTGTGTAGTAGCAGTACTATTATAGAAATTGCTGTATATGTTGCTGCTTGTGTATTCAATCACGGAATACACTTGGCATTAATTGTGGACCCAATTCTCACCGGTACACAGAAAGAATCGATTCTCAACGTATAGACGTGGCTGACAAACGCGCAAACGATAATACCCGGGAAGGCAGAATGCTTCGAACACAACAACATATTGATATTTTGGAAGCTTCCACGTCGGCAGAAGCCCTATTGTATGGGCCAGGAATTGATGATTCGATGTAAGGAATTTTTAAATTAGTATTTCTATACATAAATCAAGTGTTAAATTGGAATACTCTTTCAGAATTATTCAAAAATGTATTACTCAAATACTATGAACTTTGACAAAATTTTATAAAGAATACTTTCGTTTTAAAATTTCCCGAAATATTAAAAAAGAATAATTCATCCCGAACAACTATAATTTTTTTAAAAATTGCTTTAACAATTGGCTATAAACGATTGAATGCTCGACTTTTCGGCAAAAATGGTGATATTCGGATTCAGCGGAACAAAATACATAAAAAAAAGTTTAGCTTCATCCATCGACTTCAAAATTTTACGAACATATAATACCGTATCCACATCGAAAAATTTTAAACGCGTTTTTCTCGAAACTATGTTTTTTAAGTCGGTGACCACTATAATTCAAAAACCAATCGATGGATTTTGTTGAAATTCGGTGTGCTTATTGATAGCATTAAAAACTAGTCCATAATTGAAGGACTTTCATTTTTGTTGAAAAATTCTATTTTTTCAAACCATAAACGAGCGACTTTTTGGTTGAAAATCGAAAGTTATCTTTTAGGAGCCGACATTTAGTTAATTTTTGAAAAAAGCTTCGATTTAGGACTAGATTTATTATTAAACTAATGATTCTTTTTGTTTTTTTTTATTTCAGATGATCCAGTAAATTTTTATGATGGTCACCGTAAAGCACTACACGCCGCAGGGGGTCCGACAAAGATGGCGATATTTTTATAAAAAATCAATATTTTTCTTTGAAAATTTGTACAAGTCAAGTTGAAATATGACATAAAAAGTCTGTTTAACCACTTTTGTAAAACAAACTTGATTACTATTTTTAAAAAATTATTTAAAATGCTCGTTTTTCACGCCTCTGACTACATCTCACCGCTTAAAGAATTATTTTGTGAGAACAAAGATTAGAATTGGTGGGTTTGTAGTGAGAGATAAATTTGAAAAATCTAGTCCTGAAGAAAAATGATTCATTATTTTGAAAATTTTACATAGCATCAAATTTATGAGTGGTATAAGTAAAAGTGGGCAAAAGATGGAAATTTTGAAGCTTTTGAGTGACAATTAAATATTCATTGACCGGCTAGAGCTGTCGCGAGGTTAATTAAAAATTATAAAGCTTTTTATAATTATAATTATAGATTATAACATTCATGGGTGGGAAGTGAACAGAAACAAAAGATTGTTTAATGAAAATTTGAATTTTTGAGTGGCATGAGCGACTCCTCAATATTTGTTGACCGCTCGCAGATTTCGCGACAATTTTTTTTTCTTTAAAGAAGATAATTGTATGGTGAGAAAATGGAAAAAAATGCAGCTTAAATTTGTGCCACCCTATTCTTCATAGATGCGTTACCATCTTGAACTACACGCACGCAGTTCTGGTAACGCAATCTGTTGGAAAACAGCGAGAACTTATTCAACGTCCTAATATGATGGGTGCACCGGGGATTGGGTTGGCTGTGTATTTCGCTGTATCACCCAGTTGTCAAAATGACTTTCGGTCCCCGTCTCCGAGAGTTTCTATACGGAGGAGCTTTTTTCCACCATAACGCCCAAGAATGACGAAGGACCCCGATAATGCGCGCGGTAGCGCGTCTGCCTCGTCCTTGCTTCTTCACTCCATCTCTTTTCCTGTTTCACCTTGCCTCGCTCTCTTCCTCTTTCTACCTACGCGACCTAGGCGTCCCGACGTCGACGTCGTCGTCGTCGTCGTGCAAGTTAAGAGTCCAGACGTCGCATTAATCATCCGCAACACTGACGCTCGTATAGCTACTTTGGTGCGGTGGTGCACCAACGCCACATCCCATACCGATCTTTCACCCCTAATACACTATGGTGCCATGTATCGCGGGCTTTGTATTTTAAGGTTTTTCTTCGTTCGTTCTGCACGATAACTATAGCTTAGCGGTTGTATTATCTTCGGCTGACGCATCTTGTGAATATTCGGAAAACTGGGCCGTTAAAAATTGGCTGGTGGGTTCCCGTTTGGATGAGTATCTGGTAAGAACAAAATATAAAAAATGTTCATTCAAATGCCGAATATTTTAAGGCGGGATATACATTTAGACAGGAAAAAAATAAGCAGTATCGAGGGATTTTTTAAACTAAGAAATAATTATTCTACAATTATCAAACTTTAGGTATACTTTAATAACATATTTAAGTATACGAAACAAATTTTAAAAATTAATTCATCATCAAAATGTCGGTGCTGTGGCAGATTGTTACACAAGGTCGCCGCGGGAGTTGCGAATCGGCGTGCAGTCTAGCTTCTCGTAGACTTTGATTTGCAAAAAAGTTCAAACATTTGTTTAGTTAGAACATGTATAGTTTCTATGTGACGGTAATGAAAATGAATAAAATGCAAATTTGAGAAAATGGCACGCATTTACAACAAAAAGCATCATTTCACGCAACATTTCGGTAAAATGTGGATTAAAAAAGTAGTTTTTTTTCCAATTTTTCTAAAACAATTTTCGTCACGTAGAAGGTACCAATATTATCGACATTTCTACCAAGTTTCAACTCAATCGGCTTAATAGTTTTTGAGTAATCCTGCACGCCAATTTCGATAATGCAGTTCTGAGAAAAACGCGTTTGAAGTTCACGCCCGCTCCAAATCCGAGCGGTGAGGCACAGCATTGACGGGCTATAACGTTTGAAGTTTTTTAAATTTCGCTTTGAAACTTTGGGAAAATATTCTACATACTTCGTTTAAATCGCTATCGTTTAAAGAAAAAAAAAGTAATTGTTGTAAATGTATATTCCGCCTTAATCACCCATTCTTCTCGGGTGTTCTGATCCGCACACATGTGCGCATTTATATGTGATTACTGACAAGGAACATCACTTAACGGATTATACGCAGTTAGAAATATCAAAGAATCGACTTTTTTTAATTGCATTTTCGCAATGTACAAATATGTGAGTATATTCTCTGAAAATGTTTAATCGATCCACCGAATATTCTCGGAAATACACACATATATTCCTAAGGACGCTCGGAGCGCTACAAAGTTGACTGTTGAAACTTCAAAAGCGTTGTTCTCAAAACGGTGTTTTCAAAGTGGGTGAGCACAATTTCTCAAAAACGGCTCAACCGATCGGGCCGCAATTTTAACACAACCTTGTCAGATATATTCTTCAGGTATTGATCGAAGGAATAAGATTTCTGATAATTATTTATATTGTTTTTTCAACGATTTAACGGAAAAACAATTGGTCGAAAATCGAAATTGTTTCTTTCCGGAACCACCATTTTGTCAAAAATTAAAATTTTGACTATTCCTTCGATCAATACCTGGATTCATCTATCCTCTAAAAAAATCTTTTTGGAAACATTTTAGATAATCCAAACCGGAGATACTTTGCTCACCGCCGGACACTTTTTTCGGGGACCTCCAGGAGATTCCTATAGGAGCAATGTTAATGAATATTTTTGAAAATAAAAAATGCGATTCTAAAGCCAAAAGATGCCACTACACTGCCCAATACATTTCGTTTTGCGCAAATGAAATCCTTTTCCAGAAAAAAATCGTGAAAAAACGACTTTTTTGGCCTTGCAACTGCGTATAACGCCTTAAGTGTCCACCTTCCATTTTGTTGAAACTCATATATGTGATAAAGCATTGAAAACTATTAGTGATTGCATATGAAAGCTATTAGTGAAAGCATTTAGCAAAAAAGCATTTAGCAAAAGCATTTAGCAAAAAACTATTAATGAAAGCATTGAAAAAATGTGATAACGCATTGAAAACTATTAGAGACGTATTTTTCTATCAGCGGAAGAACGGTTTGAAGAGAAACCACCCCTCAAGGAAAGGCGCGTCGAGGGGTGATTTTCAAGTTTCACTCATAAGCAGTCCACCGATCTGAATGAAACAAAAACCAAAATTCTTCTAATGTAAAGCGATGAAAAATCCACTATTGAAGTATTGGAAAAAAAGTTAAATTAAAGGGTGGCGCGCCTTTTTTGAGGGGTGGTTTTACCTCTCAAATCTGTTTTTCCAACGATAAAAAAACACGTGTCTAATATTTTTACATGCTTTATCGCATATATGAGTTTCAACAAAATTGGAGGCGGACACCTAAGTGATGTTGTTCATCAGACGATATTATGTTCAATCGTACTCCTAGAAAATAACTGCCAACCATTCAGCGATTTTTTGTTCTTTCTTTTTAGAATGAAAGTAATTATTGTTAAATATTTTGTGGAATTATTCATCGGGTGCATTAGTGAATCCGTCCAAGCTTGAATTTTTCCTATATTTGAGGCAAAGCCTCGCATGCAACGTGCCCTAAATTGCGATTGGATTGAACCGAAAGATACTTGTGTTGGCCCAGCTCTAGAAATGTATTTTTCAGTAGATATGTACATTAGGGTGGCCCAAATTCGAGCTCTATCACTTCTCACCCACGAATTTTATGTTTTATAATTTTTAAATTAACCTCGCGAAAGCTCTAGCCGGCCAATGAATATTTAGTGGTCGCTCAAGAGCTTCGAAATGTCCAATTTTCGTCAATTTTTAAAATTCAGCTCACTCATAAATATGACGCTTTGTAAAATGTTAAAAACCGTTAATCGTTTTCCTCTAGAAACAGATTTTTCAAACTTACCTCATACTACTAACCCAATATTTATAATCTTTTTTCTCATAAAACATTATTGGTCCCCCGTTTTATCGGGTTAGAAGTGTGAGGTAAATTTAAAAAATCCGTTCGTAAAGAAAAAAAGGATTAATTGTTTTAAAATGTTTACAGTGTTAAAGGGGGTAGCCGGTTAAGGGGGGTCTGACGGCCCCCACCGAGTTTGATCGAATCGACCCAAAAACCTGAAAGAGGGCTGAAAAACAAAATTTTAGAGATATTTTTTAACCCCCTAAACCCTTATGAAAACACCATAATCGCAAAAAATGCGTTTTTTTTATGTTTAATTTTTTTTCGAGCTTTCAAATGCATTTTAAAGCGGTTTTAACACAACCAAAATTTTGTTTCAGATGTGTAGACATGCCCTGAATTTTTCCAGATTTTTTCGTAAAGTTAAATCATGTGCAACATAATTTTAATGGCATAAAAACCGTAAAAAATCGTCATTTTTTGTATTTAATGCTATGGTTTTTATTGACGTATTAATGGTAAAAAATCGTGCACCATAGCATAGAAAGCTACTATCTTCCTCTACAAAATGACGCTAATTGGGCTCAATTCGGTCGTCTCTAGCGTCCGAAAATCAAACTTGAATAAATTCCGTTTTTATAATTTGAGCATTTTCAGTTACGAAAATGACACAAAATCATATTTTTCAATTATTTTACTTAATAAAAGTACATTTTGGGGTTTCTGAGGTCGCCGATTACAAATTTGATGTCAAAAATTAGTTTTGTCACATGACAGCTGTCAAAACGAAGAAAAAATATTTTAATTTTTGAAATTTTTTAAAAAAGCTATGGGAACGATATTAATAAGGATTTTTTAGGTCGCTGATTATAAATTCATTCTTATACACGAATTTTTAATCGTAACAGCTGTCAATAGTTATATTAACAAACAAAAAATTACGTATTATTCAGAAAAAAAATTTGGAATTCCCCGACTAAACTGTCACCTGGCGGAGAAAATCCCAATTTGTACCTTATTAAGCCACGTACCCGAGTGCCTAAGGCCACCGTACCCACGTGGGCCTTAGGCTCGTATGCCCCTCCGCACGGTACTGCGCATGCCCACTACGCACTGACGCATCGAGAACCCCGCTCCACGCGGTCTCTCTTTCTCTCTGTGTTCAGCCGCCGTCCAGTACACACGTCATGCGACGCGCTCTGCTCCGTTAAACAAATCTATTTGTTTTGTTAACAGCGTTTTTTTAATTTATCGTTTAACCTGCCTATCTCAACACGAAGTGATTGAAGCAGTATTCTAAGGTGAGTTTGAATATCAATTTAAATATCAATCAACATAAAAATTGATTTATAATCATAACCTCAATCTACAATCGTTTGCCTCATAGTCGACTTGAAATCGTACAGAAGGTGGCCGTCAACTTCAAGTTGTTGTTTAGTTCACTCACATGAAAAGAATTTAAAAAAAGCAAAAAAAAAACAAAACTAAGACGAAACGATATTTCAATAAAAAAATGATTTGGAATACAATAATTTATTTCTGTTTTGTTTACCGATGTTTTCAACATTTTTTTTGTTTTGATTTACAATTTTTAATGTACTTTCGATTTTCGTTACTTTTGTTCTATTTGTTTTTTTAATTATGGTTTTTTTTTTATTCCGGGTTTCAGTTACTTTTTTCATTTTTTTCAAAAAAAAAAAAATAATTTGTTAATCATAATAAAAAAAATAACAATGTTCTTTTTTTTCTTTAGGAAAAACTGTGCGATGCCACCGAAAAAACGAAAATGTACGGCTGGTGAAAGGTGCATAAGATGCAACAGATTGTTGCGTTATGATACCGGAAAACAGAAGTCCATTTCTTCAGATGATGACGTACACTTATATACTAAACTACTAGGTAAACGAGTAGAGAAAGGTGACGTTTTATGTCATCTGTGTCGTTCCGCAATCGCTAAATCCCGAACGGTTTCACCATCGACGAGCAGTGATTCTGATCCTGAAGAAAATCTTCAGTTGGATTTTAATCCCGAAGAAAATCCTCTGCCAAACGTCAATCCCGAGGAAAATCCTCTGCCAGATGTTGATCGCGAACAAAATTCTGTCGATCCTGTAGAGAGACATTCATCAACACTCTCCAATTTGACAGTATCAGATGACACAGAACAATCTTCGGAACAGTCTTCGCAACAATTGTCACGGTCGGAGTCTGGATCTTCCACAGGACAGTCATCACAATCTTCTAAGGACCCTCCTTACGTTCTTCGTCCAAGAGAACCGGACTATGAAATGATCGAGATGCCTTTCAACAGAGTTACCGCGACTCACAAATGTTGTTGCGTATGTCTTACTCCAATTACGACATCTCCGTTTGTTCCGTTTAAAGCGAGGTTACAGGTATTTATAAGTTCACGAATTTTCATTCCAAAAGGCAATCGCTGTTGTCCTGTACATCTTATCAGTGAACGTATGTACGTTGACGAAATTTCAAACTTGAAAATATTTTCGAATACTTGTACTATCAGTTCTCAAGAGTTGGCATTATTTTTGGATGCACTGTCCAAAAAATGCGACAACAGTATTTTAGACAGAGTAGATGATTACAATTTATCGGCAGAGCGCATAAAATCGCTAACTGGATACACAGTTGCAGAAATCAAGACTCTAAAAAACATGTTGGTCACTTTGCGAAATTCTCAAAATCGCAGTATTAATCAAGCTCTTTTAATATTCCTTTTTAAATTAAGAACTGGAAATTCCAACACAATCACTGCGTCAATTTTCGATATCAAATCTGAACAACTAGTATCTGCTTATTGCAAATCGGTTTTGGATTCATTCGCGAAAGACGTCTTTCCACTTCGTTTCGGAGCTCGGGCATGTTCTCGCGAAGATTTAATTGCTAATCACACGTCGCCTTACGTAAAAAAATTACACGGATTTGAAGATCGCCTGCTCTTGATTGCTGATGGTTCATACCTTCGACACCAAAAAAGTAGTAATAATTGTTACCAAAAAAAATCTTTCTCTGGTCAGAAAAAGTGTCCACTCTGTAAACCCTTCACAGTTTGTGCCACAGATGGATATGTAATAGATGTTTACGGACCGTACGAAGCAATTGTGAATGATGCGAAAATCTTACAACATGTACTAAGTGATCCGAACGGCTTGAGATCAATCCTCAAAAAAGGGGATGTTTTTATACTTGACAGGGGGTTCAGAGACGTCAAAGATTGGTTAGAATCTCAAGGGTTCGTTGTGTTGATGCCAGCGTTGAAAGGCAAAAGAAAGCAACTTCCAACAAATGAAGCAAACGAAAGTCGATTTGTTACGAAATTGAGGTGGGTGGTAGAGGCTGTCCACGGTATAATCGGTAGTAAATTCAAACTCTTGCATAATCAGTTTAACAACAACATGTTGGATTCAGCGATGCTTTATTGCAAAGTAGCGAATTTTTTGGTTAATGAGTTTGGAAAAAGACTGAATTGCGATACCGATTTACAAGATCAAATTGCCGAGCAAATGTTGAAAAGAAAAGACGTTGACAATTCTTTAGCGAAAGTTGTGGAAGAACAAAACTGGAATAGGAAGAAAAGGATCTTCAAACCGTTAACATCAAATGACGTATTAGACTTTCCGGAAATGACAGAGCAAGATTTGAAGATCCTTTTCACTGGCTCGTACCAGTTATCGCAAACTGTTTCATACTTAGCTGAAATGTATACCGAAGAAGGACTTTTGAATATGCAATACTTGTTGGAGGACGATACCATTTTGAAATGTGAAGTTAAATCAAGACATATAAACAAGAAAGTATACAGATGTTACGTTCAGTACGACCCTAACAGTATTGGATATAATGGTATAAAAAACTACGTATGTGATTGTGCAAATGGGCTAAGAACTGTTGGTTGCTGTGCCCACGTTGCAACAATCATTTACTTTTTAAGTCATGCACGGTATTTGTCCAAAATCATCCGCCCAGCTCAAATTCTAACGAATCTATTTCACGTTGATAATGTCGAACCTGTTATTGAAGAACACAGTGACGAAGATTAACAACATAACAATCATGTTGCAATGTATGTATTACTTGTGTCTGTTTAATGTATATATTAGATGAATGTATGTAATATTATTATAAATAAATAGATTTTTTAAAATACAATGACTTTTAATTATTGAAAAAACCGAAATAGCAAATACCATTTTCATTTGATGACATGTGTAATTTTTTTTTTGTTAGCTGTTTGACATCAAATTTGTAATCGGCGACCTCAGAAACCCCAAAATGTACTTTTATTAAGTAAAATAATTGAAAAATATGATTTTGTGTCATTTTCGTAACTGAAAATGCTCAAATTATAAAAACGGAATTTATTCAAGTTTGATTTTCGGACGCTAGAGACGACCGAATTGAGCCCAATTAGCGTCATTTTGTAGAGGAAGATAGTAGCTTTCTATGCTATGGTGCACGATTTTTTACCATTAATACGTCAATAAAAACCATAGCATTAAATACAAAAAATGACGATTTTTTACGGTTTTTATGCCATTAAAATTATGTTGCACATGATTTAACTTTACGAAAAAATCTGGAAAAATTCAGGGCATGTCTACACATCTGAAACAAAATTTTGGTTGTGTTAAAACCGCTTTAAAATGCATTTGAAAGCTCGAAAAAAAATTAAACATAAAAAAAACGCATTTTTGCGATTATGGTGTTTTCATAAGGGTTTAGGGGGTTAAAAAATATCTCTAAAATTTTGTTTTTCAGCCCTCTTTCAGGTTTTTGGGTCGATTCGATCAAACTCGGTGGGGGCCGTCAGACCCCCCTTAACCGGCTACCCCCTTTATGAGTGAGAAGAGAAAAAGTATTCGCGACAATTGGAAATTTTGAAGCTCTTGAGCGACCACTAAATATTCATTGACCGGCTAGAGCTCTCGCGAGCTTAATTCAAAAATTATAAAGCGTTTTTACGCATTTGAGCTTTTTTTTCTTTTTCTCACCATCCATTTATCTTCTTTGAAAAAAAAAAATTGTGGCGAAATCTGCGAGCGGACAAAAAATATTTACAGGTCGCTCAAGCCTTTCGAAATTCCAGTTTTCGTTAAAACATCGATTTCCTTTTCGTTCACTTTTCACCCATGAAAGCTTCATGAGTGAGAAGTGAACGAAAAGAAAATCGATGTTTTAACGAAAACTGGAATTTCGGAAGGCTTGGGCGACCTGTAAATATTTTTTGTCCGCTCGCAGATTTCGCCACAATTTTGTTTTTCTTCAAAGAAGATAAATGGATGGTAAGAAAAAGAAAAAAGCTCAAATTTGGGCTACCCTAATATACATGCAGGAGCTAGTGGAGGTTCTTGAATAAATAAAAACAGCCATTGAGCTTTCTCTATTCGACAACGAAGAGAACAGCCATCTGCAGTATTAACGAATAAAGTGCGACAAACTTCCGCATCAGGATGCGCTTTCAAATGAAAGGTCCAGGCGAACATTCGACCGTGAAACTTGTGCTTTTTCGCGAGCTCCAAGCGTACTGATAGTCTCTCGTGACATTGAGAAAATTACATTTTTTCCATTTCGCGCAAATTCTCGTTTTTAATTGCTAAATATTGGGAATACCTCACGAAGGAATAAGCCGCACATGCCAGAAGTAAGGAAACAATTTTTATGTAAATTGGCTTAATCAAGGTATGTTAATTCGGTGGAAAAAAAGTTATAATGAAATCTATAATGGAAATGGGTTTGGGCGATGGGTAAGAGCGGGAAGTATCGGATAATCGAAGAAAGAGGGATGAGGGAGAGATGGAGAGTGAGGAGGCTGCTACGAAATCAATAAAAGATGAAAAACAAGAGAAGTTTTCTCGAGATACGCATCGACGAAGAATTAGCACGAACGGTTGTGACGGATAAACAATATCATTTTTACAGCATTCAAGGCGACTTCATCGAGATCAATTTTGTAACGGAAGTGCGGCGCGCAGCTCAGACAAGGTCGCGAAGACGAGCTGGAAATATTTTTAATTGCGAGAATAATGCGAGTCCGACGGGATGAGCCGAGAGCTGGCCGAGGGAAATATGCTAATGGATCAGCGATAATTAACGCCGTTGGCTTGGGCGCGATCGTATAGCCGCGCCACGGGGAATGAGAAAAATTGAGGAAAAACGAAAAGAGAGACGGAGAGAACAGGAAGCGGAACGTTTTTCGCTCGGACGTTTATATTACAAAAGTCTACGGTGTACGGCGAGTGCCTAGGGTCCGCATTTTCAGCTCAGCTCGCTAGCGATAAGCAGTAAGCATTCCGAGGGTTTTCCCTTTGGGCATTACCAAATTGTGCGCATCTCATTCTTTTAACATACGGCCAGAAGCAAAGGGCGGCTTTATGGCAGCGAGTACAGGACGAAATTCATGTGCGCTTGAGAAAAAAAGGACACTATGACGTTACACTTTTCCCCCGACTACAGTGCATGTTGCTGTAAATTAAAAGCTTGGGACCGAGGACGGTAGTTTTAATGGATTTTTCCTCGTTGGACTTTGAAGTCACGACGGACCGAACGCTAGGTCCATTTTCCCAGAACTCTCGTTAATTAACGGGCTATGCCTAGTTGGAACAGCTAAAAACAGCTCATTTTTGGATTTTTAAAATAGAAAATCGTGATGATAAATTTATACAAACATTAGGTAGGGTAAGTCCGGCGTAGTTGGCCACGGTTTTTTCAAGGACGGGCCAAATTAAAGTATGGATGTTTCTCAACTCATCAACATTTGCAATTCAACTTTGAACGTTTAACTTTAAGATAATTTACGAAATGAAAACAAACTTCTGTCAGATCAACCTTGAAATTACTATTTTCTTCAAAATCACGATCGGCTATCTCTCCCGGAGTATCCGGATGTGATGGCCATAAGAGTAGAGGTGAGATGGCCACTTGCCCAGCATTATGCTCTCGGTTTTCTCTTTGGTTTTATGTTTTGATTCTTAATTTTTTTCTTTTGGCCACATCTAGAACACATATAATCGAAATCAGTATAATTTTAGTTTTTAGTGATAGTTTGCCGACCCAAAGTCGGCATACTATCCACTAAAGCCAGCCTTCAATGAGACGAGTTTCATAATAGATTTCTCCGCAACATTTCCGAACCGAACCGACAATTCATCATTTTTGACAGCACTAATAGCTGCTTTTAATGATTCTTCAGTCCAGTTCCCTCGTAGAGCAATTTTTTTTCTCTTGTACTAATTAGGCATCCAAAACAAATGTAGAATAAATAAATTACTTGAACACATTACAACTAATATTATGGCCATCATACACCGACTGTACGTACCCATCTCTCCTAATCTCGCGGGAGAGATGGCCACATCTAAAATGCAAACAAGTAGAAACAATACATAAGAAATCTTGAGGTTATAACAAAGCACTGTTCGTGAACTATTCAAGAAATACAAAAGTAACCATTACTTTTACAAAATAACATTACTACAATGTAAAACATGAATCCTTAAAAAAATAGCAGTAGACAATAATTATAGAGGATTTTACTTACTTAACATTTTTTGGCCAAACTTTTGCTCGTACACTTACACCTGCGCACGACGCGAAGCGAATTAAGCAGGATCAGGTGAAATGTAGTGCGCGGTTCTATGAAACATTTATATTGGCCATCTCTCCATTATGGCCAACTCCCCCGGCATTACCCTATTTGAAAAAGTATCAACAGCAGAACACTCTGTAATTCCAAAGCACCTCTCGAAAACGTCTGTTGCTGTGAGCTATGCTCTTCTGAACCCGGTTATCTTATATAAAAAATCAAACCAATTTCCTTAGTACATTAGTTAATCGTATGATTAATCGAAGGAACTTCCGAAATATCAATTTACAAACAAATCGCCGCGCGTTCAAAGTGAATATTTCGAAAACTATGGACATTATTCTTTCGTCAAATCGGAAGTACCCGAGTCGATATTTTCGGCCTGTCACACCATTTTAGCCTACTTTGAAGGCGTTTGACTCGATTTATGCCTCACTTGAGGCTACTTCATGCTAGAAGTCGTACCATGAGCCTTAAAATGTCACTCAAATCAACTTTTCTGCTACTCTTTTACTGCTTGTAAGGCCTACCTCCTGCACAAAACTTTATACTTCTACCTAACCCAGTTCACGGAGTTCTATCTCCTCTTTTCATTGCGTTTGAACCCACCGAGCATCCGTCTGTTTTTACGAAACATATGGTCACGAGAATAATAATTGGCTTACCAATCAAAGTATTAACTGATGAAATTAATATATTCACCGTTTTTATGGAACATGGATTCAATTATTCACATTTTTTCAATGATGAAGTTTATAAAAATGAAATAAAAATCAAGAAAATTTTTCATTTTTGTTCTTTTTTTTTAATAGGCAATGCAACATACATATACTGTCTCATTGACAGGCATATACATGCAAACCGTTACAACAGTTTCGAGAAAAAAAGCGTTTGAAGTTTCGAACGACGCTCCGAGCGTTCCGCCGGGCGTCAACTGACCGACTCCTGACTATTTTTGTAAAGGATCAGATCACCTCCTGCCTTAAGGGGTTCTCTCACTTTAGACGCTAGAAAAGGCTGTTTTCATGATTTTTTTTTGATAGGTTTATATTATAGATATTGATATAAAAGTTGTTACACTTAATAAATACACTTTCGGAATGCATCAATTTTTTATTTATTTATTCAAGTCACTATTTATAGACGAAAATGCTAGTTAAAAAAATGTCCTCAAAAAATCAGGTCTGAGCTGTTGATGAAATCTCGGAGATGGATCGTCCGAAACCGTCCGAAATCAACCGGTTTTAGATTCAGTATGTTAATGGCTATAGCGCATATCATACGATTTTTGATATATGCAAAAATAACAAAATGGCGGACATTAAAAAAACGTGTTCTCTTCACCGTTTTTTGCACAAAAAAAATAGTAAATATCAAAATTAAAAAAAATCCTTTATACGCGCTATAGCTATACTTGTAAAAAATATGTCGGTAAAATTTCTTACGGATCGGTTCAGTAGTATTGAAGATTTTAACAACAAGCTGTCGACAGCCGTTGTTTCGAGGAAAACGCGTTTACGGGAGAAGAAAGAAGAAAAATTGAAAAATAAACAATAGTGAGCAAAAAACTACGAACATTTTTGGGAAAAAACAAACTTCCTTCCGATCGCTCACTATTTTTTTATTGTTCAATTTTTCTTCCTGATTCTAGGTCAACTTATACACAATATTGAACTTGGTGAAATTGGCGAAAAATCGAACATTTTCTGGTCCAACAAGGCGAAACCTTCCTTTAAAGTTTGTTTGGGTTGCATAAATACATTAAAAAAATGTTTAAATGTTTTTCGAAAGTGCATTTATTGAAGAGTGCGATGGAGTCAAAGTTTTCAAAAAATCGATTTTTTTACATTTTCTCGAAGTATGATGTTTCGAGAATATTCACTGAAAATTTCGAGTCAATCCGATGAATAGTTTCCGGGATATCCCACAATTAGTGAAGGGGTGTCAAGTCCCCATGGCAGGTAGCGGCTGACAAACGCGCAAACGATAATACCCGGAAAGGCAGAATGCTTCAAAGACAACAACAAATTGATATTTTGGGAGCTTCCACATCGGCAGAAGCCCTATTGTATGGGCCAGGAATTGATAATTCGATGTAAATAATTTTTTAATTAGTATTTCTATACATAAATCAAGTGTAAGATTGGAAAATTCTTTCAGAAGTTTTCAAAAATGTATTATTCAAAAACTATGAACTTTAGTAAAATTTTATAAAGAATCCTTTCGTTTTAAAATTGCCCAAAATATTTAGAAAAAAATAATTCATCCCTAAAAAATTTAATTTCAAAAAAATTGTTTTCACAATTGGCAAAAAATTGTGATATTCGGATTCAGCGGATCAAAATACATAAAGAAAGTTTAGCTTCATCCATCGAGTTCAAAATTTTACGAACATATAATACCGTATTCACATCGAAAAACGTTAAACACCTTTTCCTCGTAACTATGTTTTTCAAGGCGGTGACCACTATAATTCAAAAACCACGCGATGGATTTTGATGAAATTTAGTGTGCTTATTAATAGCATTAAAAACTAGTCCTTAATCGAAGGATTTTCATATTTGTTGAAAATTTCAATTTTTTTTTAATAATCGAGCGATTTTTTGGGCGAAAATCGAAAGTTATCTGTTGGAAACCGCCATTTTGTTAATTAAAAAAAAAAGATTCGATTAAGGACTAGATTTATTATTAAACTAATGATTTTTTCTTGGTTTTTTATTTCAGATGACCCAGTAAAATTGTATGATGGTCACCGCAAAGCACTACATGCCGAAGGGGGTCCCCGACAAAGATGGCGATATTTTTATAAATAATCAATATTTTTCTTTGAAAATTTGTACAAGTCAACTTGAAATATAACACAAAAAGTCTGTGTAACCACTTTTCTAAAACAAACTTAATGACTATAAAAAATTATTGAAAATGCTCGTTTTTTCACGCCTGTGACTGCATCTCACCCCTAAAGTATAACAACTTTTATATCAATATCTACAATATAAACCTATAAAAAAAATAACGAAAATAGCCTTAGCGTCTAAAGTGAGAAGACCCCTTAACCTCTTTTTCTCTGCATTTTCCTCAAAACTGTTATAAAACGTTTCATCCCTTCCTCCCTCTTCATATGTGACATTATTGAGCACTCGCGTTTCTCAGGCATTAGTTCTGACAGTTCGACACTCGGTGCACCCGCGTCTGTTCCCTCACACAATATAAATCCAGCATAGATCACACAGTCCGGTTTCACCCACCAAAGGCTAGGAAGCCCCAGCATAATGCGCCACCGCGCAGAGCTGTTGGAAATATCAGATGATTCGTTCGGGTAATTAACCTCTTTTTTCGTCCTCGTTCCTCATATTCCTCTCGCATGGAGAGAAGGAAAAAAAAGTCATTCTCCGGTCGCTACGGAGGGAAACGCGGCGTTATTCATCCAGCAAGCACGCCGGGGGGTTAATCGAGGAAACGCGACTGCGAAGATTCGTGAGTCAGAAACGACGAGGATGAACGTGAAGCGGCGGGACGAGGCAGGGGAGGAGGGGGTGGTAAAATAAGAGCTCTGGAAATGAACGAGAATTGCGGGACGTGGGGGTAGGGCATGGGAATGGTATAATATCCGAAAAAGTGAGAAACATAGATTCGTATAATGCGTTAAACGTTGAAAATGTGCAACTCGCGAGGGGAGACCGAATACCAGAGAAAACTGTGAGAAATAAGCTTTCTTCCGTCCAGGCAATGGTTCCCATTTAGAGAGGCAGAGTATACAGATAAAACGTGAGAGACAGAAAGAGAGCGATGGTGAGAAAGAACACGCAACGTGTCGTCAGCGAAAAATTTGCCGGATGCTCTTTCGTTAGTGCGCCGGTTGTTGGATGGCATTGCGTTTGGGGCTGTTTACCCTCGCGTGGCTGAACTACATGGTATTTCAAAGCATCGTTTCCTCGTGTATGTGCACTGGGACCAAGGAAAACCACGGTACTTACGTACTAGCTTCTCCCCCCCCCCCCCCCCGCCCCTGCTCGCGTTCTCTCACTCTCGTCTATTCCTCTTCAACTTTTAACGTTTGCCAAGCTACTCACTCGCTTCCTTCATCACGGCCTGTGAATATCCTCCGTACACAGCCGCGCCATTGTATACCGCGACATTCTGTCACGCGGCATTGTGGAGGGTTTGCCCTTTCGTGGTGCAACGATGTAATTAGGTTAACGACACCGGTTACGCTTTTTAGCGTTTACTTTAACGCTCCGGACCGTAAATCGACGGGTAGATGCTTATATACCGATAGATGTACTTGTAGGTGTATATATATATATATGTATGTATGTATGTATATAATGTTCAACTCCTGCTAATCATCATTAAGCCGCTGCTGGAACGTATTACTCTCTTTCAGCCCAACTTATCAGTCGTATCCGTAACTCCATCTCTCTTTACCACTGTGCTCCGTCATTCAGCGCATAATGATAGCTATATATACATTGATAATATACAATTAAGACGTCAAAATATATTTTACGGTCTTGATGAATAAGGTACAATTTTATACACAATAAATTCGATCAATGTTTATTATTCGAATTTTATGTGACCTATTAAAAAATTTAATTAATCGTGAAGTATTTCCTAATTACTATTTATTTAGTGATAATTAATATAATAATAATTATATTGATATGTTTATGTTAAAAACAATTTTTTTATATTAAATTTCTACAATACGTGAAAATAAAGCAACCAGCTTACATTTAAGTATTTATGTAACAAATGTTGTCAATTTTCTTATTTGATTAATTTATATAACAAGCGGAGGAGACGCTGGCACACATCTGGGTATGCGAGGAGGCTAGAGGGCAGATGGATAAGCAGGCCCTGAGAATTTTTTTGAGGACTGGGAGAAAGAACAAAGAACGAAGCAAGATGGAGAGTGGTGGAAGGCACTAGAGGGAGAGGAGCTAGTTGAAGAGACGTAGGCGAAATTGTGAGGCAATCTGAAAGAATCGCGAGAAAGAAGGGTTTGGCTGGAGATTAGAAACAGTTAAGAGGGAATGACACCTCATCGCGGTCGGTATGGTAGAACAATTATAGATTCCCAAAAATCTCTGAAACGGCTCTTCAGATCCCGTCGAAACTTTGCCAAACGACGTCAAATAGATAGACGAACAGCTGTCTTCCCCTCAAATTTTCTGAATTTGAGGAAAAAAAATGTAGATTGGCTTATGATAAGCCAATCTAGTTTTTTCCCTCTTAAGTGGAAGGCGAAGGAATAAGTGCGAAATTATATTATATTTTTTTTTCAGCGCGGGCAGAGCGGTAGATATAAAGATTAAGAGTAGATGTAAGAACGAAAAGCCTAGGAATAAAAAAATGTGTAAAGAACGAAAGGAGGTGTAAAAAACCCGCAAGGGTGTACACGAAAATAAAGAGAATTACTACTACTAATTTATATAACAATTATTATTTATGAAAAATTTCATATTTCTCATAGACAATTGAGACCTTAAAATGTTTAATTAATTAAAATGTAAAGGTTCGTATAATTAATTAATATTATTCTTAATTCATATATCATCAACGATTTCAATATATATAGCCCTTCGAAAAAGTAAAATATAAGTTGTATTATAATGGACTTATATATACAGCTGTCGTAAAATCATTGATAATCTATTAATTAAAAATAATATTAATCAAGTATGATAACATTTACATTTTAAATAATTGAATATTTCAAGGTGTTATATTAGAAACATTGAATTATATATTAATAATAGATATAATTTGTTATATACATATTTAAATGTAAGATCCCTGCTTTATTTTCACGTATTATATTCATATAATATAAAAAAATGTTTTTAGTATAATAATGAAAAAATACTTCATGATTTAAAGTATATTCAAATAATTTCCATAAAATTTGAATAATAAACATTGATCGAATTTATTGTATAAAAAATTGTTGTGTAAATAGATATAAGCAAATTCCAAAATGATTCGATAAGATCGGCATGATCCAGCAAAATGTTGAATGGAGTGTTGAAGTAACGCCATCCGGTCCATTCGATTCGTCAATTATTGAAGAAACTAAGGACAGTATTGTGTCGGGTAAAAACAAAACACGTTTATCAAAACCGTTATCACTGTATGGTTAAATTGCCTCTCGGCAAATTGCACAAGCGAAGGCGCGGCGACGTGAGCGCGAAAAACGTTTGGTTGGCAGGTGTGATGTTGGAAGACGCGTTCACATATGTGGAGCACACTCGTTTCGTCCAGGCCTCCAACCTTTTACGAGGGCAACTTCAATTTTCCATTTGAGATAAACTACCCGACGGGCAAGCCGCATATATATATATATATATATATATATATATATATATATATATATATGTATGTCTGTGTATACGAATATACGAATACGCATACGTATAATCTCTCGGTGGACGAGCGAGTGAGTGAAAACTGGGAATATGCGCGCCCCTGTTTACGCCGATAATGGGGAACGCGGCAATTAGCGGTATCGGATAATCTAGCCGTGGGATTAATCAGCCTGGAACCAATCACGAGAGACTTCAAAATGTGCAACATTTCAGAGCCGCATCTTCTTTTTCCATTACTGACAATTTTTTATCTTCTTTTTTCTATTATAACACGAGTGAAAACTCGTCACCATAAAATGTTCGACTAGATAAGGAAATAACGATACAAATCTTGCAATTCCGTTTCGCAGCACTTAATTTTTTTTTCGTCGTCAGTAGGGTTCTCGATGATATATAAGGTCGGAAATCGGGAGGAACGCGTAACAAACGGTGTTTTTTTTTTGTCAAGCACGTATCATCACGGAATCGCTGCCATGCTCGGAGCACGTATCCTACTCTGCTTGGCCTGTCTCGTCGCTACGATCAATTCGTGCCTCATACCCGACGCGAAGGTACGAAGATTCGTCTTTCGTTTGCCGGCCGGTAGCACCATTCGCGATCTTGTTGTCAGTAAGCCACGCATTGTAATCGGTCTTGAACGTTTCATCGCAGGGAAATCAGGAGGTGCACGTTTTCCATATCGGCAGTCCCGAGTCCAAATCGGTAAGCGATGTGTATGAAGGTTCGTGTAGGATAAATGAGTTTGAATCGAGCCGGGACTGCAACGAATGAGTGAATATATAAGAACGATTTGAAACACCGATCGGAAAATTTGAGTTTCCATGATGAATCGTTATCATGATGAATCTTTTGGATATGAATCAATTTTGGAAAATTTGAAGGATGTGCAACAAATATGACGGTCTGTGACTTAAATCTCGGCATAAGAGCACACACGAGTACGGAGAGTATCGAAATCAAAAGTGGCCGTCTGTCCGAATCTGTGATATTTCGTATTAGGTCGAATGAGGAATAATTTCCGGGGAAAAGAATTGAATCGAAAAATTGCAGACAAGTTCTTTTTACGATTTATTCAAAGATTAACAACAACTGAACTAAACTGATGGAACTTTCGACATTCACTGTGGCTCACAAGGAACATCACTTTAGTGTTCACCTTCGATTTTGTTAAAACTTATGGGTGTGTGCATTAAATACTCTGGGCAGCAAATGAAGACTTCGGTATGGAAAAATTCGCGAAAATCGATGGTCCGACTTGGCAATTCTGTTGAAAATCGACATATAATGGTAGCTCGACGAATCAAGCGGTAGTTTTAGAGCAAACGATTGCAAAGAGAATGCGCGCTGAGTGGAGTTCGAAAACGAAACATAAAAGAAATTATCGACAATTGAGTGATGCCACTTATTTTTGCCTGGAATAAATAAAAAAAAGGTTTTTTTTTGAGTCCATATTAATATATTTTTACCGTCTGAATACGAATTCATTATTGATTTTCCTCAAAACCCTCAATCTTAAGCAAACATGTTTGACGCGTTTAGCCAGCGTCATTTTAAGCGTTCGACAAAAACTCCGTGATATTTCTAATCGGCGGAAAATTTTTCATCTAATAGACCCTTAAAATAGTCTAAAAGTTGACAATAATTATTTTCGATCGTTTTGGCCGCTTTTTCAAAGTTGCCATAGTCCTGAAATTTCAAACAACCATATCGGTGGTCCTATTTGAGTTGCAGATACTTATTAGTCCTTAAGATTTTGATAGACTTGAGGCGGGAGCCTGAATTAGAAGGTCCAAAAAAAGCGAGCCCGGTAAACATTGAGGTATCTTTTCATGTATATTTGAAATGTATTAAAAAAAAATGTCAACGTGAAACAATAAATGACTGCAGATTTATCAGCCTATTCCATGTGCGTCTTGTCACTGCAGTCCCCAATCGGCGGGCAATATGCAGCTCGTAATCCTCGACTCAAACAAAAAAACGAATAAAATTTTCAATTGTCATATATTTTTCTTCTGTGTGAATGAAGAAAAAGCTGAAAAAATCGTCAAATTATAACTTTTCTCAGGTATGAAATAAAAATGTGTTAAAAAAACACTTTAACGTGCTATAAAAATGATTTAAAAGGACTTTTTCAACGACGTTTTTAATTCACTTAGAAGAGATGTTCATACTGTAGAAAATAAACTTTGGTTTGATTCAATAGGTCGTTTAATTTTTGTATCTTGGAAAATATTGACAATTGGCCTCTGTAACTTTGTAAATATATTCTTAGATAGTTTATCTATCGATTCAAGCAATTAAAAAATTCGAATTTTCGGACCTTCGAATTCAGTCTCCGCCTTAAAGAATGTCGCTTTTTCAACATCTGACATCATTTGTACTCCCTCATCTGCTATTCAGGGAAACGATCCGGACATAATCGAATTACATATCCCGGACGCAAGAAGGAAACGTGGAGCGTCCAAGAATGACGACATCAAGTATTCGTCTTGCAAAAAAGATGGGGACTGTCCGGCCAATGCCAAATGCTCATCAAAAACATCAAAATGCCGTAAGATCAGTGAATATTCGAAAAAATTGTTTACAAAAAAACTCTAGAAAAGTCGAAGAATTGGCTCAACGTTAATTTCCCGTCGCAACGAAGAATCTTCGGCACCTCCATCTCCGAACACTTTCCACCGCGAGGACTTGGGTGGAGGAACCTACGAGTATTACGTATCGGGAAATTAATGGATTATCGCAATATCGGCGCACACGTTAAAAAATATACATAATCTGAATCACTTGAAATGTCGACAAACAAAGTTATGGTGGAGGGAACATTAAAAACCACGTTATTCTGGGCTATTCAGTTTTATTGTGCGCAGTTATTATTTCACCGTCATAGACGTGAGTTAGAACTCTCTCGGATGTCCGAGCCCAGGAAAAATGTTAGATCCCTTTGCCCAATCATAGATAATCAAAGGCCCTCAAATCCCTTGAAATATATTTAAATCGAAAAACATTGAGAAGCCACCACTGCAGAAAACAAAGAAAATTCATCGAATCGACTAAAGAGTTCAACACCGATATATCCGTGAAAAAGGGTAGTGTCGGGTAGTACCGGGGGTAGCACCGAGCAAAAGACGAAGCAGGCACGAAAAGACAGATGGCCGAGAAACGATGGAGGCTCATTAAGTAGATAGAAACCGTTCTAGTGTACGAACGAATAAGACCGGATGGCTTTTCACTTTTTTCCTCTTTTCTTTCGGACTCTTCCAAATTTATCGGTTACAACCGTTTCGTCTGGTGAGTGGAACGTGTCCGCTGGATCCAGCAGCCAGAGTCTTGCAGCAGCAGCAACGAGAACAGAACCGCAACCCGATCGTCGAGGCCCCGAGGAAGACTTTACAACTCATGGATTTACAGTTAAAATCAATTAGGACTTAATTGGCGCCCGGGGAGGTCTTGCGGTGAGAGCTGTGTGATGCCCATGGGGTAACAGGAAGTGCCCGGCTGTCCAACCCTTCCTCTCACCAATGAAGGCCGTTCCTTTTTCGTCTTTGTTCAAATACGTTCCATCGAATTCCCATAGCCGATCGTACTCTTAACGTGTAGATGTCTATACGTGTAAAATGAACAGGAAGACTATCAATTGGTACGGGTCTCGCGGCGAGCGGATGACGTTTTTTCGCTCTCCTCAACCCTGAGATTCCGTCTTCTATATTGTTCACCGAGAAAAAAAATCAATCTCAATAGCGCTTTTGGTCTCCCTCCGGCTTGTCCTCATGATTGGTAGTCGCATCAAGGACCAAAAAAACGGCCAAAAAAGATCCGTCAGTTGTTCCAAGACCGAGGAAACGACTCTTTCCAGTCTTTATTCTGTGAGACCAGTGAATAGTAGATAGCAAAATACAATGATGGCATTGCGCCACTTCTTTGCCGACTTCGATAAATGTGACAAAACGGAACGAGATAAGCTGAACGTGGTGTCACGAACGTGAACGCAGAAACTCTAGACGAATTATACCGAGAATCCAAAAATAGACAGCGGTTTAGTGCACATGTTCGATTCCATCGCTCATGGAGAAGATATCCGGAAAGCAGTATGCCTGGATCTCGAAAAATCTGGGGGTATCGCATTTCCCCCATGCCGTAAGAAGAAAAAACAGATGTAACTGGGTTTATTTGTGAGTGAATTGTTCTTCGGCGTTTGCTGCACGCCGCTTATTTCGTTTAAAGAGCTGTACCGCCACGGGAGACGCGGTCTCATCACGCAGCTCGTCAGTGTCGAGCGGTCACAATGACGGCGCCCAAACCTGAAGTAGGCAAAGGAGCAACTCGAGTCTTTTCCACGCGGTAACAAATGAACGAAAAGAGTGAAAAAGGGAGTAGAGAGAAAAATGCCACACGTCGAACGCGCGTGCTCGGGCTAACCGAGCCTTATTTTCGTCATGGCCGTTGTGAACGCATGCGATCGCTCAACTCTCGTTCCTTCCAACCGGCACGCGAGAGGGCCCATGATGCTGTGGCGGGTCTGGCGCGACCAAAGATTTACGGCTTCACTGGCAAAAGCTACAACGGGAGTGAACACGCTGCACGCATGAACGGAAGTCGAGCGGGGAGCGGCAGCAAACAACAGCGGAAAAAGCGAGAACGGTAACACAGGCTTGTAACAGTTCTTTCCTTTTGTTCCAGCCCCAAGTGGCTCGACACCCGGCGACCCGCAGACCTCCTGGCGAACCAGCCACGTCGCTCGTACTCTTTGATGCTATTGGCACGCTGCGCTCTCTCTCTCTCTCTCTCTCTCTCTCTCTTTCTCTCTTTTGTGGACAACTTTGCGTCAACTTCGCTCCACGCTCGCACTTATCTTTCGCTGGGTTTTACCATGCGGATCTTCGACTCGTCACCGCGCACAGAAGAAGTCAAACACGGTCCCTTCAGAAAATATGGAACTGCACAACCGGCGTTAGTCATACACGAGTATCGAGTTGATGACAGGTCTTCCAATCAGATATCTAGTCGTTGAAAAATTGATCACCCCGTTTGCAAAGCTACGTTGATCCATCGATCGAAAGTGCACCTTCAAAAGTACTAGATTGCGATGGTTGTTCCTCACAATCAACCAGCTGGATTGATGGGGTTGCTGCCCCAGAACATCAGCAAGCTGGCTATACTACTGTAGCAAGATACACGACCGACTTACCCACGCCATGCCAGCTTTGCTGACATCTATCTTATCCCCATGTGCAGGGAAAGAAGCATTGCCATGTCTAATGATCTTACAAAGACATATAATTTGGTCTGTAAGGTGGAGGCAAGTTTTCTGACATCTGTCTTATCCCAATATGCAGTGAAAGAAGCATTGCCATGTCTAATCGTTATACAAAGACATAGGTCTGCAATGTATCGTCTTGATGGCTCTCTTGATGATGAGCGTCGAGTGTCGAGTTGATACCAGGTCTACCAATCAGCTTACCTCGTCGTTGAAAAATTGATCAAACAGTTTACAAAGCTACGTTGATCCATCGATCGAAAGAGCACCGTCAAAAGTGGCGGAATGCGATGGTTGTTCTTGACACTCGACCAGCTGCATTGATAGGGTTGCAACCTCAGAACATCAGCAAGCGATCATACTACAGAGGCAACATAGACGGACGTCTCGTCCACGTGATGCCAGCTTTTCTGGCATCTATCTTATCCGCTTATGCAGGGGAAGAAGCATTGCCATGTCTAATGATATTACAAAGACATAGAATTTGGTCTGCAAGGTAGAGTCAAGTTTTCTGACATCTATCTTATCCCAATATCAAGTGGAAGAAGCATTGCCATGTCTAATCATTCCACAAAGAGGTCTGCAAGGTATCGTCTTGATGACTCTCTTGATGATGAGTGTCGAGTGTCGAGTTGATACCAGGTCTTCCAATCGTCGTTGAAAAATTGATCACACCGTTTGCAAAGCTACGTTGATCCCTCGATCGAAAGAGCACCTTCAAAAGTGCTAGATTTCGATGGTTGTTCGTGACAATCGTCCCGCTGAATTGATGGGGTTGCTACTCCGGAACATCAGCAAGCTGACTATACTGCAGAGGCCAGATACATGACCGTCTCGTCCACGCGATGCCAGCTTTTCTCACATCTATCTTATCCCCATATGTTGTGGAAGAAGCATTGCCATGTCTAATCATTATACAAAGACCTAGGATTTGGTCTGCAAGGTGTCGTCATCCAGCTGGAACCTTCACGATCGCCACATATCAAGTTACCGTGTTCTTTTTTGTTACACGAGTACGAACAATCGACTGAAGGTTTTGGTGCGTTCTCCCACCCCAGCGGGGCTTTACGAGCGGCGATTAATCGCGAAAATAACCAGACACGAGGAATCGTTTAGACCCGGAGCGCGTACGGCACATTGTGCGAGCCAAAGGGCGAATGGGGGATCCGCGGGAGGAATGCGTATCCGCGAACGTCGACATAATATACGGGGACAGTTACCGCGGGCGGGCGATATATATTACCCCAACTAAGTGGCCGCTCCAACAGCGCGGAGTTACGTGTACGTACGTGTGAGTGTACGATTGGCAGACGACACCCTATGGAGAGCCGGGCGCACGGTGGCGTTTCGGGGTTGGGAACAGTTTGGGGAACCATCCGAAGAGCGCCGATGACACATCGACAAATCGAGAAGCTACAATCTCGGTGAAAAAACAATAATGAAATATGGTGACAGTCGTTGAGGCAGGAGAGTAATCCATCTGCGAGGAAGATTAAACGAAAACGGTCATTTAAATCGCAACTCGGTCTTCCTCTAGGGGGTAACCGATTAGTTCCAAAAAACTTCGAGAAAAAAGTCGGACCATATTCTTTAATGGCCCAGCGGGCTTGCTTAGACTTTGCAGTTACCTGACTATAGCCAATAGTACGGTCAAAAGGTGATTTTGCTGACAATTTTGGGTAGAACGCTATTTTTTCCATTTCGTGGGGGGGGGGGGGGGGCATGAGTGTGAAACTCAGTTTGGGTTTGTTTGGGTGGTCGAATGGCCGCAATCTTGAAATTAAGGGTGTGATTAGTTTTTTCATTTATCTCTGTAACCGTGAGGCTGACAAAAAATGTGTAGTGGGCTTTTTTGTAGTTGATACAATTATCCATAACTTTTTCTCACAACTTTTTGCGCTAATATCAATAATAAAAAAGTGATAAACAAAAAAAGATGAAAAATTAGGGGATGAAAAACTTTCAGGCAAGATTATTAATTAATTTGAAATCTGACAATAAAAATGCTTCTTACCCTTTTTATGGAGCCTTTTGTTATAAACAATTTAACCAATTTTTTTTATCCGGTTTTTCTTTATTGATTTTTCAGCGTTGTGAAAGGAGGTAGTGGAAAGTGAATAGGTTACGTCGGTATTAAAAAAATTGTTAATAATTTTATTTCAAGCAGTAGTTTTTTTTATTATTATATTGTTAAGTTTTTCAATGATTATTTCGAAATTATCAATCATCACTCTCAAATCTCATTCGTTGTGGAGGGCCGGGTTTTTAAAAATTTATCTCCATAACCGTGAGACCGACAAAAATTGTGTAGGGAGCTTTTTTGTAGTTGATACAATTCCCCATAACTTTTATTAATAACTTTTTGCACTAATAGTAATAATAACAAAGTTATAAATAAAAAAAATTAAAAATGAGAGGATAAGAAACTCTGCGGCAAGATTGTTAATGAATTTAAAACCTGACAATAAAAATGTTTATAACGAAATGCTGTATAACAAAGGTAAGAAGCATTTCATTGTGAGGCTGTGTATGAGTGGTCATAGAAAGTGCCGAATGTACGTATAAGCGCGATACGGCTGAACGATGAAACGAAAGCTCACAGGCTGCTTCATCCTCGGAGTCTGTGCCTCATGTCTCACTCCGTCTGATTCAGTACGTCTCTCCGCACATTCTGGCTGCCTGACTTGTTTTATTTACGTCGGGCAATGCGCGACGAGAGACGGGAACGATGCCTCGTGCTCCCGACACGCCAAATTTATTTCCCCGACACTCGAATTCACGCCCGACCAAACGCTCCACGCGACGACGAGACGATAAATTAAATCGTTTGCGAAAAAAAACGGAGGAGTAAAAATCTGGGGTAGATGAGGAAAGGGGGAAGCGGGGGAAACGTATTGGAGGGGAAAAGGAAGAGGACCTATTACCGTTTTATCCCAGCAAGTCTCGAAAGGCGATTATCTTATAGTTGCAGGAAGCCACAACTGAGACGCTTTACCCGCTATTCCGGAACTATAATGACAAAAGCAGGCTGCACTCGCACGCCCAACTTAATCTTCGACGAGACGCGCCGACTACGTAGCTCACCGACGTTTATTAATCGGATGGTTTGACTTTGTGGCGCTTGATCCTTTCAAGCCTCCAAATCTTGTTTGTAATTCCAATTTTTTTCTGCCATCAACCAGCTATGTGTTACGCTCCCGACATAGTCGCCAGTCAAAAAAGCTGTTGACTCTTGGCCGTGCCTTTTATAGAATTGATTTGTTAATGTCACCTGAATCCAGCGTACACACTCTTCCACCCTTTTCATTTCTATCCCCCCAAAAAAACGCTATTGGTTGGTTCGGGCTCGTGAAATATTCATCCCCAAAACGCATCGACGAGTCGGGAGTGAATATTTTTCACAAACGTGTCCGAATTCTCTTCCCTACCCTTAGACGAAATTTTTTCACGTACACGGGCGACGCACCTACACTTTCCTTTTTATCACGGTGATCGATACACGTTTCACCCTCTCAAGCACCCGTAGCAGCTTCGATCCTTCGTACACTTCGCGAGTTTGATTTACGTAGCGAGACATAATAAAACTCGTGAGTTCAGAACGATGCTTTCCGGGACATCGGTCATCATTAAAAATTGCTGAAGCTTCGAGGATGTAACGCGCTTACACGACGATTCTTTTCTTCGAGAACTCCTGGGTATTGCAGTGAAACTTTCATGCCAATTTTTCCATTCTCCCGAATGCCTGCGAGAATCTTGCAAATATTTTTCTTATCTTATTCTCACTCGTTGCAAATCAAAAGCAAGATTGACAGAAAAATGTTCACTGTTTTGCAGTGATAAAATTCTGATGTTACCGGTGGCATTGTATTTCGCAAAATCAAATTATCGACCTCGTGAATTCAAACGTGATTCCCCTCTTATTTATTTATCACTTATTGATTTTGTATGGCCTGAGATGAAGTAGTAAAAATATTCGATCCGCGAACGTGTCGTGTGTAAGGATGTGGCTTCGTGAAGGATCACCGGTTTCCGTGCACAACGAAACGACCGGTAGTGACGGACGAAATAGAAATAGAGGGTTTTTTTTACGAAAGTCGTGGGATACCTCGAAGATTTGCCCTCGTGGAGCAAAAAATAGAGGGGTCGGACCGAAGAGCACAATATTATAGACCGAAAAAAAAGAACGAGGTATTGAGGTCCAAGAATTGTGGCACTAGCGGACAATACAGTCGTCGGGTAGTTATAGTCCAGAAGTAGAAATGGAACAGTTACATTGGCACGGGGATATAAATGTGTCATATATATATATATATATATATATATATATATATATATGCGTGTGTGTGTTCCCTGCAAGCGACCACGGAAGTCATAAAGCTCCCCCGGCAAATCTTTTCATTATCGCTCCACGTAAGTGATACGTATATCATACTAAGCGGCCATTTCGCTGGCATTACCCGAAGCTTGTGGAGCGAGTTGGTCATAGAACGGTAATTCTTGGGGCAACCTAAACCGCCACCACCCGGGGTGACTTTCTTTTCACTACGTGTATATAAGATGGACATACACGTACCGCACGCATGTCTATGAATTCACACCTCCCTGGAGGTTCTCAGAGTCGGATGACGGTCAGTACTCTGGACGATACGAAGTCATCCAGTAAAGAGGGCCTGACAATGTTCCTCATACGCATTCTCCAAACGCGAGCCTCCCATAGCCCTATATCATCATCAGATGCAATCAGATGATTCATTTTTCCAGCGAGTACAAAAGAGATCGCGAACAGAAATAGTTGAGGCCAGCTACAGGCAGTTGGTCAACTACTTTGGTATCCATATATTTGTATAGATTGTTACTTTTCGAGAGAGTACTCATCTTCTTTTCGCAACGTTGATTTTCGTAATTACATTTGCGAAGCATCAGCAACGAAGGGCTGTCAAGTGATGCCTGATGAGGTGTATTCGATCAGTAGGGAGAAAGTATTTTGTAGCGTCAAAGAACGATACGGAGAATGATTCCAAAAGTTTTCTCATTTGGACGAGCCCTTAATAAGGATGGGAGAGGCGGGGAAGAGTATGAGAGTAAACTATACGTTCCTGGGAGTAGCTATCAACGGCGATAGCTCATTGATATATAGCTAACGGATACGAAAAATGCGTGGGAGCCGGTCGTCGAAGTCCCAGCAGGACCTCGGCAATGGTCACAGCTTACGTTTCCGCTACCCTCACGTTCGGTATTCTGTGTCGGGGCCGTTTTGGAAGCTAATAAAATGATAACGACCCGCGGGCTGAGTGACGCACGAGGAGAGCCAAGAGAGCCGGAGTGAGCCGAAAAGCCAGAGGGAGTCCAAGTCATACGGGCTTTTTACTTTTACGCCGACAGCACGAAATTACGACATAGGCTTTATGACTGGCGCCCCATATACTATATAAAGTGGCACTGAAAGGTTGGCGAATGGACGTTCGGGTCGATGAATCGTAATCGAATTGACTGACGGTTTAACTGTCACGGGAGTCTGTCGATCGAATAAAAGCACGATAATCCGGTTATCACGTTTCTAATCGGATATTTTTGCCCCGTACGATCGCTGTATGTGTGTACAAGACCTCACTGGATTTTTTCCCCGATAATAATCACAAACCGGTACGGTGGAACGATGAGCATGAAAAGTACGAGGATTCCCGCGGTTTGATTGTCAAATTGTGGCATGAAAAGCCCATATTTACGAAATGACTTCCATGAAACGTTCATCCAAGCCAGCATACGAATCTATCTCGTATCCAACATCGCGAGCCTCTTTGGCTACGCTAGCCCATGAACCGCGGCGACACATGAAGCTTTTCAAGGGGTTCTTTAGTGTTGTCATTAAAAAGCCCTGGCGCTCAATTCGATGAATCACGGTCGTAAACCATCTTGGAATTTTTTATATCAGATTCGCTTCGCTTATTTGGCGTACAGAGTATTCTGCGGAAGGAAGAGCTGAATTCGAATCCCCCATGTGGGGTGCGAAGTCATCGAGTTGATCTTTTGTACCGGAAGTTTCAGACACTTGGAACACTATGCCGAAACCCAGTCGCAAATGACGACCAAAATATCCCGTGTCAACATTCGATCCGGCAAAATGTACTGCCCTTATCTGCCTTCCCTAAATAATATCAGGCAATAGTCAGGCCTTTGAGCGTGGATCAGGTTTGCTGTGTAACAGGACTTAGACCAGGCCCCGATCTGCCGTTTCTATTTTCGAAAACTGATCAGCAAGGAGCCGGGAAACAAGCGGGAAATAATTAGGAAAGTCATAGGGAATAGAGCGGTAAATAACGGGAAACGGACGGGGACAGGGGTCCGAAGATCTCCGAAAAATTAAGAAGAAGGTGATGGTATACTGATAAGGCTCTGCACACTGCCCGATTTATACTTTTCTTGAGGGATTGACTCTAGGATTTTGGAAAAATCGTTTTTTTTCTGCTTAAAAAATACTTTGGGGTCATAAAAACAATATGCAATCGGTCCTGTAGCGAAATTTTTGTTATACAAGATTCAATTATTGATTTTGCCGCACTGCCTCGGAATTCTTTCAGGCGCCTCGTACAACGTTAAACGCGTTTTTCTCGAAACCACTTTTTTCAAACTGGGAGGACGGATTACTCGAACACCTTTCCACGGATCGATTTGAAATGTTGATAGTAGCTTCACTATTACACTCTCTATGGGAGTACGTAGCCGATTTTTGATTGAATGTAATTTTTTTGTTATAAACAATTGGCTGCTTATTTTTTTTGTCAAATATTCGATTTATTTCTTTTAATGTGCGCCATTTTTTCAAAATTTGATTTAAAAAATCCCTCCGTAGTCCCATAGCTAATAATATATAGATTATAATTTTTTTGGCCTTCGTTCCAGGTCTTACACTTTACGAGAAAACCGTCCTCCCGTGAAGCTATTCGTGAAAAAACAGGGTTTTAAAGATGTAATCTGTCGCCGCCTTTTTGTATGAAAATTATAAGAAAAAATGTTTTTTTTTTAAACTTTAATATGTGTTAAATAAACCCCCTCAAAAGAAATCTTATTTCTTTTTGGATACTTCCAAAATAAATTGTCAAAGTTAGGCCTTATTTTCTGCTACTAGAGCAGTGTTATCCACTTAAATTTGTGCCGCCCCTCCTATCTTAATCACTCGTATTTACCTAGGCCTTTTCGATGTCTCTAAAATCCGCCGGCTATTAAAGTCTGCCGCCCCTAAGACGCTGCATATACGGCCTATTGGCAAATCCAGGACTGGCTCTGCAAGGAAAATAAACCGGTCGCTTGGCTGGAAGATGATCAGGTACTGAGAGGGCTTTTGGCGATATACCCGAGAAAAATAGATAGTATTAAGGGGTACTGGTACTTATTATTTTACTTGTATCACAAAATCATAAACGTAAGTGCATGCTGTAAGCATAGCACTTTTCTCTGTGGCACATAGCACGATGGTACCTTCAGTAAGCGACGCACATCGCTTCAAGTCACCTGGCGGATTGTTGACGAAATACATTCAGGTAATGTCTTCCCGGCCCGCCCATTGATATTTCCTAACAAGCCGACCTCGGTTTTTAAAACCACGAACCACCTGCTTTACTTTTTGCCTCATTGAATAATTTGGATATTCGTTATGTTCAAAATCAGTCCTATTGCAATACCAGTATTTATCATGAGCGTTTTGATTATCATAAATTATCATTGATAAAAAATAATGCTTATAATGGGAAATAGAATTACAACAGATGTATTAGTTTCATCCTGATCAATTATAAATATTCATGATGGGGTAAAAAAGCAAATCAGCTCTACGGAGTTCTTAAAGTCAGGGTCCACTTTTCAGGAAATATCAATCTCCTGGCCGGGTATACGTTACGTGAAAGTGTACTCGCTCGCAATGTATTCCGGCCAGAACATTGTAATTTCCGAATATAGCGTGTAAGTCGCAAAAAACGATTTTGTTATCTTCCCGGTCTGTTCCACGAGGGAGCCCCGTCAGACGAATCAGACGAGGCCAGCCTGGCCAAGGCCCGACTCAAAGTAGGAAATGCCCGGGGACATTTATGCTTCTTAAGGTATTTCTTTCGCGAAGTGTCGTATTTTGTGGGGGCATGAGCAGGGCCCTTCTGAATCGTTGGTTAAGTTACAGTGGCGCTGAATAAAAATAACTCACAATCAATTATCATACCCAACGATAAACTGGAATGAAAAATTCCGCGCTAATTTAGTAGATTTTTTATTTTCTCTGAAACGTCGTGGCTACGAACATTCTTCTGCTAGTCATATTTTAAAAAAATTTCATTATTATTTTTTTAAACATTCGGTGACCGCTGTTTTTATTGTTGTTACGGAATCTTCAGATTTTTTACACGCGTGAGCAGTTTATATAAGGCATCTAGAGTTATTTAGTGTATACATTATTAGATAGAAATATCGTCGGCGTGTCATCTTCATAAAGCGCCGTATAAATGAGACTATTTTTAGAGTCATAACTTTTCGGTCAAAGTTCGATAACTTGGCTTGAAATTTTACCAGTATTCTGGGATGTATTTTGACTCCATTATAGACGAAAATCAGTTAATTGTTGAATATTCGGATTCGTGAAAGGACTACCTTAAGAGTGCACAAAAACAAAATGACTTGGGCTGACTACATCCGTCATTGAGGGATGCCAACGGATGCTTCATTGAGAAAAATGGAATATTGGGTTATGCAAGAATGATTTATTTGATCGAACCACCCAATACTCGGAATAAACAAATATTTTAGTGTTTCATCTCAAGATTTCGTTGTCCACCTCTCAATGAACAATTTCATTGATCCAACTGATTTGTTTTCTCTGTGTATTCAGAAATGTTTATATTGAAATGATGCTCCATATTGTGTCGCATCAGAAGGGAAATTGGAATCTTTTGTTTGGGTCTGCACCCCCCCCGACGAATTTTCGATTTTCTCATCAATTCCAAAACCCTTCTTACTAATATAGGAGGCCGAACCACTAGCAGATTCGAGTGTTCCGTAGGTGTACAGGAGGGTGAGAAGTTTCGGGAGTTTTCCCGGGCCCATCGCTATCGGGTATTCTTGACGAGCATCAGACCGTTGAGCCATGGGATTGGATCGTCGGAATGCGTGTCTGATCCCCCGCGTTCGCACAGCGGTCTCATTTTTTTCGATGCTCTTTTCCACCTCCTCTGCACCCGTCTCCCGCTCGCTCGCCCCTCGTTCATCCCGATCTTGCCGATTCTCTCCAACTGCTATTTTCGTTTCGCTCTCACTTGGCTTGGGGCTGTATCCACCTCCTGGGGGACCGGGTCTCCAAGATTTCCCGTGTGTTTTCAACACACGAGCGAACTTTTCTCGCGTAGCGCGAAACACGCTGATGCCAGCGGGCCAACAAGGTGGTGGAGAATAAACGAGAATTGGAGGGAAGAGCAAGGGCGAAGCTTTAATCTACGCCAAGCTACGTGAGGTGTTTGCGGTCGAAGCAACCCTATGCAGACGACTTCACCTCTTCCCATAACTTCCAGTCTTTCTAGCAAAAGCATCGCTGCACCCCGGACAGATTTCTCTTTCCATTCTGAGCTTGCAAGGCTCTTCGTTCTTCTCTATTTATCTTTCTGGGGTACCCACCACCAGCTAAGAACCCCAAAACTTCGTTTCCCCTCCCGGTTTTACTCTACTCCATTGCTTTAGGCGTCTAGTACCGCTGGAAAACCCTACAAGTGCTTAGATTTTCATCCAATGCAACAACTGAGACAGACTTCATCCGGGTTCGCGAGCTGTACAGCCTCTTACCCTCCACTATCCGCGATGACAATTTCTTTCAGTTCCACTGCTTTCAATGGCTAGGCCGATTGGACGACATGGGAAACGTACCAGCATGCACCTTCAACGATGCTTTATTCGAATGCAATCGGATTACAAATCACCGGAGAAAATCGACTGACAAGAAGAAAAGGAAACTTCTGGCTCTCATGCTCCCTTGAAACTTCGTACAGACGCGAGCTTCTACACAAGCTGATGTGGTGGCCTAGAAAATTCGTTACAACTCGTGGATACTTCGTCTACAGGAAGAATCAAACGGGAGGAAGTCCGGAGAACAATCAGAAGACGAAATAGACGCGGGATGAGAAAGCTGAAGCTTCCGGCAAACAGTACAAGACGACTTTGAAAGACGTCGAATAAGCAACGGTACCATCAAAACCTGTACTTGCAGTAGCATCGAATAACAAATGCAAGATATCTTGAAACGTCGACTTCTTCGTGGAGTTTCCAATTACCCGCTTACGAAGAGTATTTTCCTTACCCGTTTTCTTACTTTGGCTATGTCTATGTACCTTTCTGTCTCGCTGGGGGTGCTTGCAGCTTCAAGGTATGATTGACTCTCGAGCTAGGTGCACAGGTTGCTTGCCAATTCCTGTCATCTTATATCATCCATTTCCTTCGATAAGAGCTCCATTGCTTGGCAAAGTTGATTCTACGAGGCATTGTCGTATAACGAAGCAGGTACCAGTGCGTTTGTGCCGTAAGAATACGGTGAGCTGACTTTCCGCTTGTTATCTCCAGATACAATGCGCTTGGGGAAATCAACTCCATCACATGCGAAACAGACAAATGAACGAAGGAATGTACAATTTTCCTTAAAGTTGAGAATGTTCTATTGTGTTTCGTATACGGGGGAACAATTTCGTTCTGGGAGTTTCAGGATTCAGGGCGATGATCGTTGAAGAACTTTTAGCCAAAAGCTGCACAGCTCAGTGGTGACCACGCAATGAAGGTAATCTTGGTCGAATCCTCAGTGTGAATTTTCGTTGATATCAGCCGGACTTTCACTTCGAGCCTCGAGGAAAACGCGTCCACGACATTCGTAGTTCGAAGGAATTACGAAACTTTGCCCGAGGGTGAACACCGGCGAAGAACGGGATTCCCTTCGAACATACGGTTTGAAGCTCAGTGTCGCGGTGGGGCCCGAAGGACGAAAACGACAAGCATTTACTCGGGAGGATCAGGCGCGGTGATCCTGGGTTTGACCGGCGCTGCTCTGGGAGAGAACTAAATCGTGTGGCCAGCTTCTATCACAGGATCCTCAGCATGCACGACACTCTGAGCATCGTGGACCGGCAATCGTTCAGCATCGCCTCTTTTCCTCGTCTCAGTGCTCGCCTGGATTTGAAACTTCGAAATCAACGATTAGGCACCTACCTTTTCTTCGATCTGCTGTTCTCTGACCATTCTTCCTCGACGTGCTATAACAGCGATGATTTTTCTAGTTAAGGATTGCGAATCAAAGACGGTTCGAATCTTCCAGCAATATCTGCGGTCGTTCGAGTTTTTTTCGGACTGATGATCTTAGATCTGACATTCGCGTTGCTCGGATTTCAGGCAGCCAGACAAAAACCACATGGATTACCGCTACCTACCCCAGTGATACAAACTGCACGGAAAAGAGATTTGGAAAGTCTGGGTATCAGAAGCGATTGGCATTGAGTGTGAGAGATATCAAGAGGGAGAGTACTGGCAAGACGCGAGCAAGTAAGGGAATCTTCGCGTCAAGTCGAGTCTCTCGTAAAAGTCAGAAATCGGAATGTTCAATGTCGAGACGGAGCCTTGGTACGGCGCATTTCGTAAGAACGTTCGGTTGTCGATACAAATCCGAGAAAAGATACGAGCGGAGGTAGGGACGTCGACTCTGTACGGTATATCGCTCCTATCTTTTCTTTATTCTTCTACCTCAAGTTTTCTCATAGCGGGAGTCCGACGTTTTCCGTATATATCCAGCAGTGTGCGGACGATGGTCGAGGGCAATTTCTGCCTTTACGAAGTGCAGAAGCGCCCGCCGGAAAAGAATGGATACCATCAAGAAACCTAGCGTATCTTGTATTCTTTGAATACGCGTATGTTAGAGTAAAAAAGAACCGCAAATTCCTGTGCCATCGGGTTCTTTCCAACGCAGCACTAACACGAATCAGGACTTTCATGACTAGCGTGTTTTTATCTCCTTTGCATGTTGGTGACTACACACACCGATGCATAGAAAATAAGAATGATGGCGTGGCGCGGAAGTTGGTGCACCTGTGCCAGGTAAAAGTTTGAGGATCGAACGGTAGCGAAATCCGAGCCGTATTTCCTGTTCATCACGATTCATCTGTTCTTTTGCAGCCACCATCGTACGTCCTCAGAGATGACCTACCACCCGGCCGAAGCTTTTTCAAGCTTCACGTTAATCTTGATAATTTACTCAAACTTCTTTCAAATGAGTCTTCTCTCACGCTGAGATCGTTCCCCTCAGAATTGAAATGCGTATTTCTTTGTGATTTCTCCAAATTGTCAATCAGAGATGAACTACCGCCCGCCCGAAGCTTTTCCAAGCTCCGGATTGTTCTTGATCATTGACTCAAACTTCTTTCAAATGAGTCTTCTATCATGCAACGATCGTTTTCCCCAGAATTGGTATGCGTATTTCTTTTGTGATTTTCTCAAATCTTTGGAGCTTGGCTAACACGAAGGAGACGGATCTAAATCGTTGATGTTATGTTAATGGGTTATAGGGCCTAGTTATGAAGATCGAAAAATAACTTTTTTCGAAACCAATATATTTTAACAATATATTGCCTTATAAATGTTCCCTGAAAATATCAAGGTGATCGGATCAAAATTGACAGATTTACAGGCTGTTATGTTGATGTCGGTCGGAACGCTCGAAGATTCGTTCGAAACTTAAGACACTTTTTTTTCTCGAAAGTACGTTTTCAAAGTCGGTGAGCAAAATATCACAAAATCCACTGCATCGATCTTTCTAGAAATTTGGAGAATTTTTCTAGATGTAAAATTATAGTATTTGATCGAAGAATTTTTTGCTATGTACACTTTTGATTTGATGAACGAAAAACGCTACTTTTTGCACAAAAAACCAAGAATGTCCCTTCGAACACGCGCCATTTCTTTAAATCTTAAATCTGTTTGATTTTTTTATATTGGATAACGTGGTTCCGAAGGGCACTGCTCACCGCAAAAGACGTTTTCGAGAGGGGCTTCCTGGATATCGGCTGTAAATCAATTATAACGAAATATTTTGATACAGAACAATTACAGAGTGTCATTCAGATAATAATTTTCCAAATACCTAATTTTTGCAGGAATCGCTCATCACGATTTTCTAAAAAAAATCAGAAATGCGCTGTTTTCGACCATTACAACTAGGCATTACCTGTTAATCGAACCCATCAGAAGCCATGGCGTCCAATCAGAGAACTTTTCAGTATCCAGCTGTATTTTTACTACATCAAGGGGGAATACCAGTGTGAAAAAAAATCGATTTTTTTTGCTTAAATAGATAGTTTTGGCCTTTAAGAATATTCCTACACATTTTTAAAACAATATTCGGCTTAGAAGTATTCGAAATTGGCGCCAAGCGTCGACGCTCTCAGAGCCTTCTATACGGGCCTTTCTATACTTTAAACGCGTTTTTCTCGAAACCATATTTTTTGACCTGGTTGACAGCATAACTCTGTCAAATTTTGTCCAATCCACTTCATTCAAAAAGGATTCTCTTCAGAAAACTTATCGCTATTGTCACATCGTAGTTTTTTTTTTAATTGTCTACTTTTCTTTTATTAACAATTTACTGCAAAATTTTTGAGTAAAATTCGATTTTTTTTAAATGGCCGCCATTTATTTCTAATCAAAATTTTCACATTTCCTACGATGCTGCGATAGCTATACTATTATAATTTAATAATCTTTTTGAATTTTTGATTTCACATGCTTGCTATGGCACTTATGATGTCAACCGTGGGGGAGTCTTTTTTTGAGACGCCATTTTGCGACTTCTCCTCTGCTTATTAAAATGTACTAAAAATAAAAATAAAACATTTCCTTGTATGCTTCATTACTTTAATAATTAATACACAAAATTTCAAATAATTTGATCGAGCAGTTTAAAAAAAATACCTCATTTTTCAGCCTGTCACACTGATATTCTCCCTTAACGAGACGCTGCTTACAAATTGTTGGCGTTCCTACATTCCCGTTGCACAATTCGATGTCACAGAGGATAGTTCATGCTATTCAGTCGAATGTACATGTATACCGCCTGGTTTGCCATTCCGTTTATTTTACTAAAAAACGACGCGGGACGAGACAAAAGATCGGGAGTTTTATGCACGTGCTTGAGAAGTGAATAGAACATCGGGTAGCTTGATTTGCGCGATCGAGTGATCTCGCTAAGCAGACCGAGCAACAATGGAGGGAATCTTACCCTGGAAGGGCAAGGATGCTGGGGCCCTTCGCAGGAGTACTATGAAAGCAGTACACGCCATATATATATATACACACACACACACACACCCACACAGCATCGGGGGATAGTGCTCGTTCGTCGTTAAGATCTATGCAATGCGTGTTAGGATGCGATTCCACAACCGTCTACGGGGAAACCATTGCCATTGTCTAGAGGAAACCTCTTCGCGGTGCTATGTCCATGACAACTGACTGCTGCGATTTAACCTCCGTCTCTCTTTTATACGCTCAAGGGATCCCCCTTTGTCGCCCGATTTCCTGCAATGTCTGGTTGGATTACTCTCCGCTGTCGAGGTAATTAACTATCGACTCTTTACTTTGCAATTATAGTCGTTCTTTTCCCACTCTTTTATTTACAAACAATTTTATTTATAACTATTGAAAAGTTGAGTGGCGCTGGTACAGCACAAATTGCTCAGTACGCTTGAAGCTATGACTGAAGTTACTGCCTCAATCGGACTTTTGTGACTAGCTGTTCAATTGGTCGGTAGATGGAGATTCAGTTCCTCGTTGGCCGAGTGACGACCCGGGACCGAATGGCAGCTCTGGAATTTGTCCAAACAGTGAACGATCAACGAGCGGTGGGTATTGTCAAATTGTTTGTTTGGGTTTGTTTGGGCTCTTGAGGCGATCATTTGCACAACAGATAATATTAGGAGGTTGAATAAGTTCTCGCTGTTTTGTAACAGATGGCGTTATCACAACTACGCGCGTCTAGTTTAAGATGGTAACGCATCTAAAGGGTGCCTCAAAATGACCTGACATTTTAAGGGGTTAGGCCACATTAACGGGTATAAAATCATGTGCGAATTTAACAATTTTTTTCGTATGACATAGTGATTCTCTCATAAAATTAATTACACATCTATTTAGTATGAATATCAAGCTGTTAGAAAATGTATATATATTTTTTCGATGTACAAAATGGCCGACTACTCGAAACTTCTCGAAACAGCTTTTTTCCAATTGGCGTGACAAATAACTCCAACAGTTTTCACTCGATTTACTTCAAATTTAAAAAGTTATGTTCCTAATTGTATTTCGCAGAGAAGTGCGTACGGAATTTCTGATTAATCGAAAACTTTTCATTTTATGAGCAGTCTATGAGCAGTTATGAACAAAATTTTTCACTGAAATTTCATTTCTTAAGTTCAAATACCTACAACTTTTGAATAAAACAACATGTTTTAATCCTGTACGTACTTCTCTAGGTATTCTAATGGAGATTGACGAGAATTTTTGTTTTTTGTTATAGATAAAAAATTGTGGATGCGAAATGTCACGCCGCCGAGTGCCTAAAAAAAGATAGCAAAAAGAAATATTAGTAGTCGGTCATTTTGTATATCGAAAAAAAAAATATATATTTTCTAACAGCTTGATATTCATACGAAATAGATGTGTAATTAATTTTATGAGTGAATCACTTTTTCAAACGAAAAATAAATTGTTAAATTCACACATCATTTTATATCCGTTACTGTGGCCTAACGCCTTAAATTTGGCACCATTTTTTTGTGGCTAACATAGAATACTGATCGTTGACAACTGGTATCAGGAAGTATCGAGGTTCAGTCATGGAAAATGACACGATCGAGCAACGCATAGAAATTGTGAAAATTCACTACAAAGATGGTGAGAATTTTGCAGAGATGGTTCGGTATTTCGGAGAAAATCATCTTCAGCGATAAGGCGCAATTTCAACTTAGTAGCTACGTAAATAAACAAAACTGCCGTATTTTGAGAACCGACAATCCACAAGTGATTCAACAGATTCTCATGCCTCTACCATGAGTCACAGTTTGGTGGGGATATTTGGTCGGAGAAGTGATTGGGCCGTACTTTTTCGAGATGCTGCTGGAAATGCGGTTGCCGTCAATTGTGTTCGGTATCGTGACGTGATAACCAAATTTGTATGGAATGAATTAAACGGCATGGACTTGGAAGACATATTCTTTCAACAAGATGGCACAACCTGCTACACTGCGGGTGAAACAATGGAGTTATTGCAGACGAAGTTTCATGGTCGTGTTTTCCCGTGCCGCAGCGATGTGAAAATTGGCCGTCTTTCTTTGGGGCTTTTCGAAAGGAAAAGTGTATGCCAATGATCTACAGACCATTTCGGAGCTCAAGGAAACAATGGACGTACTATTAATGAAAGTGGTCCGCAATTATGCCAAAATGCTATTGAAAATTTCGTCAAAAGCGTGGACGTTTGCAAACAGGGGCGAGGCGGCGATTTATCGGATATTGTGTCCCACAGATAACCTCAACATTTGTACCTAATATTAAAATCAAAATATTCGTACTTTTCAAATAAATAATACGTTTTATTAATAAATTGAAACGTCAGGTCATTTTGAGACCCTTTATAAATAAGTACTATAAGCAAGCTTGAAATTCAGTGCATGTCGTATCGCCACAGTATGAGCAACTTTTTTTCAAAGTGTTAACGGGCAATTCCCGTGTGACACTTTCAAAAAATCGATTTTTTTGCCTTTTTTGACAGTTTATATTTTCAAGAATATGAAATGAGATTTTTATACTTTCAAGATTTTTATACTTTCAAGAATATGAAATGAGATTTTTCAAATTTGCTGACATCGTAACTCAAAGAGCAATTATCCGATTGACTTGAAATTTGAACTGAGTACTCTTGAATACATTTACTCTACAATGACGTAGGATATTTTCTATTGGAAGAAAATTGACGATTTGCCATTGAAAAAACGACTATTTTATACACAAGAAAACACACTTTTTTCATAACTACGCCCTTTGGTTAGATTTTGATATTTTTCGAAAATCCGGTAATTATGCATAAGTAGGGCACCACACCAGTTTCGATATCAACATTTTTTGTGGCCTAAACTGCTTTAATTGGTCACCGTTTATGATATTTTGGCGGGGAAGGCTGACATTCTTCATTAATTATATAAGTTATGGGGGTTTTGAAGTTTCCGGAAACACGTGGTGTCCGGAATTCCATTACGTGTTGGAGGGAACACACACACACACACACACACACACACACACACACACACACACACACACACACACACACACACACACAGAACCCAAGCAAACCCAAACACACAAACACGCACACACACACAGACGCACACACACACACGAACAGACTCACACACACGCACACACATGTACACACACAGCAGTTTTTCACACGCTATGCAGGTGAAAAACGGCTGTGTGTGTATATGTGTGTTTGGGTTTGTTTGCATTCTGTGTGCTGTGTGTGTGTATATGTGTGTGTGCGCGCGTGCATCTGGGTTTGTTTCGATTCTGTGTGCTGTGTCTGTGTTTGCGTGTTTGGGTTAGTTTGGGTTATGTGTGCTGTGCGTGTATGTGTTTGGGTATTCGGGAAGGCTTTTTCTATGAATCCCCAGCCCCCATTCCCAACATAGGCGTTGAAATGTTGGATAATGCCCTATCTCACCACGCGTTTACGAGAACTTAACTCCATAATTTATAGAATTAATAGAAAATGTCAGCCTCCCCCAATGTAATATCACTTACTATAATGGAATCAACACCTTAATGGCGAAAAAAATGTTCTCATCGAAATTGGGGTGGTTCCCAACTTATGCATAATTACCGAAAATCCTACGTCATTGTACAGGAAATACCTTCCAGTTTAACGACATTTTTTTTCTTTTTCGGTTTTAGTTACTCAATCGGCCGGAATCATGTCAGCAGCGGAGGATTTTTTTGGCGCCTCCGAAGGCAGCGCATAAGTCGCTTGGATCTCAATATTTTTCTATGAAAAAAATTATGTAATATAGGTCAAATATAGCCAAATATATTCTTAATTTTCCGAAACATTCAATTGAGTACTTTTTTCCAAAAAAATTCCCGAAAATCACCCAAATTTTCAGCGTTCACACTGGTATAGCCCCTTAAATGTGTCAAATTTCGTGCCAAAAAGCGTATTTGCGGGGAATTTTACTGCACTACCTTATCTACAAGAAACTGTAGCTTAAGCATACAGAATTCTTGCTGAAACTTACGGCGACTGTGCTCCGTCAGAAACAGTATGCAGAGATTGGTTTAGACGTTTCAAAAATAATGATTTTGATGTGTCGAATTGGAGGCATTACTTCATGAAGACTCATGTCAGACGCTGCCTGAACTTGCAGAATCATTAGGAGTTGATCACACAACGGTTTCAAAACGTTCGAAAGCATTAGGAATTATTATTTTGAATAAAACATTAATTTTCACGAAAATGACCTGGAGAACTTATTCAACATCCCAGTAAAAACGGATACAAGAAGAAATTGCATCGTTAGCAGTAGGATTGGTGAACGTCGGCGATTCTCAGGTACGTTGGTGGTGTTGGACGAGGGAAAGAAGGGGATGAGCGAGGTCGGAGAGGGTAAAAGAGGAGACAGGAGTTCCGTACCATAGAGTTGCGAGTAGAAGGGTACTCGCGAAAGGCGCTAGACGCCTTCACACGAATAATTAAAGGACATGAACTGTTGGGAACAGGTAGACGAATATACCCGGTTATTCGAGTGAGTGGCTGGAATATAAATTAGCGCGTACGTCTTAGGCGATACCTTGGCTGTGTGGTGGAATGATGACACCAGCAGAGCTAACTTTATGCTCCGCCTGAAGTATCTTCGGGTCACGACAAAGTCGTAATGCAGTACCGAATACACACTCAAGAAGCTGATCTGACACGAATCGTGAAACTTGCTATACAGCTGCAATTCCCGTCTGATACTCTTGATCTTGTGAAGACAAACCGCAAGATTGCTTTGTGACATTTGATTAAAACGAGTCTATATGAAATTGCAATTACAAATAGTGTTGCGGTTTGTTTTTAAGGCGGCAGCCTGAATTAGAAGGTCTGAAAAATCGTTTCTTTGCATTGCTCAAATTGATAGATAATCTATCTAAGTATATATTTACAAAGTTACAGAGGCCAATTGTAAATATTTTTGAAGATACAAGGCCAAAAGCACAGAAGCCATATTTGATATTGATATTTCCTCCTATTGAAAACTATGAAGCGCGTTTTCTCCAGTTTTCATTTTCGCGATTTTCCAAATTGGCGGGTGTGATAGCAAAAAAACCAACCGACCTATTGAATCAAACCAGTATTTATTTTCTTCAGTGTGACAAACTCTTCGAAGTCGAATTTAAAAAGTCGTTGAAAAAGTATCTTTAAATAATTTGTATAGCACGTTAAAGTGTTTTTTAAAAACATTTTTTTTCAAACCTGAGAAAAGTTATATTTTTACGATTTTTTCAGCTTTTTCTTAATTCACCCAGAAGAAAAATATATGATAATAGAACATTTTATTGGTTTATTTGGTTCAGTCAAGGATTACGAGCTGCACCTTTCCCGCCGATTGGGGACTGCAGTGGCAAGACGCACATGGAATAGGCTGATAAATCTGCAATCATTTATTGTTTCATGTTGAACATTTTTTTTTTATATCCATTGCAAATATACATGAAAATATACCTCAATGTTTACTGGGTTCACTTGTTTTTAGCTTTTCTAAAAGAATTTCCGAAAAAATGATTTTTGGGACCTTCTAATTCAGGCTCCCACCTTAATGAAACAGTAGCCATGCAAGCATTTCTTTACATCCAGCGTTCATCAGCGATCATTTGTTTTTTAGAATATCGACAATCAACATCCCTGACAACCATGTTGCAAGAGGAAAATGAAGGACACCGACCCGGGGTGAGAGGCAAATCAATCAGCAGGAGGGATATTGCAAGAAGCGAGAAACTTTATTATATCCTGGACGAAAAAAAATACAATGGCCGTCCACGCTGGACGAGTTGTTCTCGATATCTCCAAACGTCAATGTAGTCCCAGGAGCCTCGTTGGTGGGCATCGTCCGTTTCTTAAGTGGTTGCTCAAGCGTGTCCCGAATAGAGCCCAGTAATTCTTCTTATTCGATCGCGGTCTCGCATCCTCCCTATTCAAACGGGGGAGAGCCTCACGTTTCTCGTTTTACATATGGTTTCGATGCTATGAACATGCTCGCGGGGGTGGAAATGGTGGTACGCAGAGAAATGCTTGACAGGGGTGTATGCGGATATCTACGGCAAATGGGATTCCTTGGCCCGAAGGAAAGCGAAAGGGGAGAAAAGCCCGGAGAGGCTTTCGAATTTTTGGGGAGACGATACGAGCAATATGCAGGGATTTCCTACCGATGCGTGCATATACGTAGATCGGTAGGCGACCGCGGAGGAATACAAATGCAGTTATTACAAAATCGCGTGTGGCAAATATCGAGAGAGAGAGAGAGAGAGAGAGAGAAAGTAAAAAAGGGAGCAACTTTTTTTTTGTACTTCTATCCGTTTTCGTGATAGACCTAATAAACAACGTTGAACATTGCACCAAGGCTGAGTTCAATCTTTTTAAACTTTTCGCTCTACAATGATATTAGAACCTCTATGATTTTACGAGACGTTCTTCGCTATTTAGACAGCTCCGTTTGAGATCACAGTGATGAAATGAATGATCGAGACGCAAAGCGAAAACGAATTTCGACGGGAAAGCCGACACACGCACAAATCTCATTGGTGCGTCTGGTTAATCCGCATCACACCTGGTCCCTTAAGCCTCCCTTTTGCTGTTCTCGCCTCTCGCGCGTCTCCTGGAATAACACGATAAGAGAGAACTTGGACTTTGTCGAGAGTAATCTACATGCTAATACACTCGACTACTGTAAGGTAAACCCCGGGTTCAAGCGGCAATACTCGAAGGGTGCAAAACCTTCGAAGTTAACTCCGCTATCGTGAGAGTCGAGCGCAACTGCTTTTGAAGTTGAATCTAAATATTTTCTTTCGTTAATTCGCACTCGACTGGACGGCTCATCCGAAAGGAATAAATGACGGCATTCACCGCTCGTACGAAAAGCAGACACGGTATGAATTCGCGAAGATGAATATTCTCGAGAAAACTCGAATGAGACACGCTTGCGATTTGAATTGAACGCTTAAATTTTAACATTTTTCGTTTGCGGCAGTTTTTCAAGCGTCGTCACCTAAATATTGTGTCACTGACGACTAGTTGTACTTTACATCTAGCACTTGAAGTTGAGAATTTCAAATTTCGGCTGCATTTTCGTGAAAATTGTATATCCCATAGGACTTTAAGAAAAATGGCAGTGAAAATCGACTCGTTAAACGTCAGGCTATTTACGCACAAGCATGGATTGAGAATAAAATGATATACGAGGACCCTTGTAGTACTGGTACGGTTGCAAGAAGACGGAAACGCACTATTCGAGTAGAGAGTGTATGTATAGAAAATGGTACCCCGATTTGCCAATGGAAATGCCAAGAGAGCTTGCGCGAATCTCTAGCGAAGTGACAAGCAAGCACAACCGTTGAAAGTTTTGTGTGCTATCACCGTGTACTTTACTTTCTACTTTTCACACTTCAGTCTTTCAGACTAGCATGACTGTTTTTCTCTCTTTCTATTTCCTCCTTCTCTTCGTCTGTCTCTCTCTTTGTCCTTTTTATGTGTCCTTCCAGTTCGTCTCATCTTCGCTCGGTCTATTTCTCTCTGTCGTCTTTCATGTCTCTCTCTCTCTCTCTCTCTCTCTCTCTCGCTCTCTCTTTCTTACTGCGTCGCTCGTTCCAAAACTTTTCCTCTGTTAAGAAACTTCAAAAATATCAGGCTGAGAGCTTCGCGTCATCCACCGACTTCCGCTGACACGTTCCCAGTGTGAATCACCGGCAATACAAGATCAAGAATGATCACTTTAATCCGCATCTGCAATTATTATTCGTAATCGTAAACTATTTCTTTCACTCAATTCATACAATTAAAAATTCTCTATGTCATTGTGGATCGAGAATTTAAGTTTTCATCGTTGAATTTCAGCGTCAAGGGAGTCGGCAAGGCTGGCGGAGGTTCCGTTAGACACAGATAAAAATAAGCCTGCCTTAGACCGACTGGATACACCAAATTATTTATTGAAAAAATGGAATGGGAGGTTTTCCCACCAATTATCTATTTTACCTAACTAACGAATACTCGGAACAATCAAATACTTGGTGTTCCATCTGAATATTTTATTCACCACCTGTAACTTAACAATTAGATTGATCCAAGTGATCTTTTTCACTGCGCCCGTAGTTGGAGAATTCGTGCGGCAGCAATAGAGACTAATTCCGATTAATAACGATCGTATACGGCAAATTCGGCGGCACATTGCAAATTCAGCAATCAATTTCGAATTTCGTATCGAGCTGAAGAAAGAGAGAAAATACAAAGGCAGCTAAAATAAAGCTATCAGAGATGCTAGGAATACAGCAGGATGCTAACTCGCGGTGTACAACGTCGGGGAACAGAGCGTGCGGAAATTCAATATACGAACAGGGCACAGGGAAATAATTAGCGCGACCATAGAGCCCCTTTAAAGTCCTGATGCGCAGGATTGCCTAGAATAATCCCTTGAATATGAATATAATTTGTTGGCTGGCGGAAGGAGCGACAGCGAGGGAGATAAAGATAAAGAAAGATCGAGAGAGAGAGAGAGGCAGGGAGGGAGGGAGGGAGAAAATGAGCTCGAGGCAGATGAGCTTCGGATCCACAACAGGCAGAGTGCAAGGGCGAAAGTGCGATAGTAATAGACGCTACCGGTCAGGATATTGCTCAGGATAGAATATCCCTGGAATATATAGATAGGGTGACAGGTTAGACAGGATATTTCACAGACAGATCACTGCGGGTAGACGAGTGGACGCGATCTCACTGACTTTAGCTTGGAGCAGACCTGTCGCTGTTTGCGAATAGATATCCCTTCTGGTATAAAACAGGGAGAAAGAGAGACAGAGAGAGAGAGAGAGAGAGAGAGAGAGAGAGAGAGAGAGAGAGAGAGAGAGAGAGAGAGAGAGAGCGAGAGAGAGGAAGAGAGGAGGAGTGAGAGAACGAGGAATTAGGCAGTGTCACTCAGGCTATAACCGCAGCTATCCCGAAAAGCCACGTAGGTTTATCACGTCACATAGCGAATTATGATCTCATGATTTTTCTCTCCTCCCAAATCCTCTCGCTGTCTCGTATGCTGGAAAAACTTTGTTCACTCGTAACAAACTAAAACTCGCGAAGAACGGGGCTCTCTTCCTCGTTCGCAACTAGAACGTTGACTCGTCACTTGAGGGTGTCCGAGATTGTTTGAAACGTCAGGCACTCCAACACCACAATGGGCACCATTGTCTCGAGGCGAAACGGCACAAATTTTTCACGAGGAAATTTCACATTTCAGGAAAATCGTAGTTCAACCTGCGTCTTTGCACAGAGCAGGCCCGTACACCTTTGCTTTTTCAAAGCGGACTGTTGGTCAAGAGGAAAATTCAGCACAAAAGTGGCTATGTCACCCGTGGTCGGTGTTGGCTCATGAGTTACTTTGATTGCACAAACCCAACCAAACGCTGTTTGGCATTCACTGAACCTTTCACTGGACGAGTATCGAAGGTGCCTTCGCTTGGTCGACCTCCTGTGACATTCGTTCACCTACTGGCCACAGCTGGAAGCTGTAGGCAAGATTCGAAAATCTTAGCGCGATAAGGGGAAGACTAGAGGACAACGACAACTGACGAAAGACGAATGAGCGTAAGGGAAAACGAGCTGCGGGATGAAACGTCAGACTCTGCAATGCTAAAACTCCCGACTTTATCTTCAGTTTACCCTTTGTTTTGTGCCGTCTCGTGGATGAGAATAAGCCCCGTCATTTGGGAATGTCATTTTCCGCCTGGGCTGTCGTCGTAAACGACTGCGGCATCGCAGCCATGTCGTTGTGTCTAGCGAAGACAGGCTGATGACGTCTGGGAAAGGATCTCACGAACTAAATATCGAGATCACGCCCAGCTCTCCCCCGCCCCTCTCTCTCTCGCTTTCTCTATGGAGGCGTATATTGTCTTGAAGTTTGCATTTCGCGTGTGACATCTTGCTGAAGAGATGAAGCAATCTTCTTGAATTTAATAGCATTTTGCGTACACAACGAATACTTATTTGTACTGGTGACATTCAGGCTGTTCAGAGATGAAATCCACTCTGATGGGAATAACCGTACTGAAACATAACGGGTTACATCTACCTGGGTGGGTAGAAAAATTGGGTTGTCCAGAAATTTTTGTCTTTGATAGTATTATTTTTAAGCTATATTCCCTGAAAATTTCATTGATATATTCCTAAAATTGAATGAGCTACGGCTCCTATAGTCTTTACGCTAAAAAAGGCTATTTTCATGATTTTTTTTATAGGTTTATACTATAGATATTGAAATAAAAGTTGTTACATTTAATAAATACACTTTCAAAATACATATTAAAACAAAAATGTATTCAAGTCACGATTTATAGACGAAAAAGGTAGTTAAAAAATATCCTAAAAAAACTTTTAGGTCTGCGCTGTTGGCGATGGATCATCCGAAACAAAAAAAAATCAAACGGTTTTAGATTCAGTATGTTAATGGCTATAGCGCATATCATACGATTTATGACATATGCAAAAATAACATAATGGCGCACATTTTTCGAAAAAACCAAAAAAGTGTTTTTCTACTGTTTTTGGCAAAAAAGTAGTGAATATCAAAATTTGAAAAAATGCTTGATATGCGCTCTAGCTATAGTTGTAAAGAATATGTGGTTGAAATTTCATAAGGATCGGGTCAATAGTTTCGAAGATTTTATGAACAAGCCGTCGAAAAACGTTGTTTCGAGAAAAACGCGTTTAAAGTTTGTTGGGGTTACATAAATACAAAACAATATCTATGATATAAACCAATAAAAAAAATCAGGAAAATAGCCTTTTTAACGTCTTAAGTGAGAAGACCCCTTAATCGCGTTTTTCTCGAAACACTGTTTTCAAAGTCGGTGGGCATGATATCTCGAGAACCACCCGATGGATTATTTTTAAACTTACAGGAGATACGACGGGACACAATTAAAGGTCGTTGACAATCTTACTTTTTGAAAATCAGTTTTCATTTTTTAATAGTCACGTAAAAATGACGACTTTTTTCATAAAATCTGTATGCTCGAGTTTCAATCCGCCGTCTCGATGGCAAAAAAAAATATTTAAAAAATCGACTATCGTTAACGACTCGTATTTATTGTTTATTCGAATAGCCCGTTTGGTTTTTAGATTTCAGACGGACGGTTGAAGCTGGAGAGTGTTCACCGCCAATCGTCGCGAAAAAGATTTCGTCATCTACCGGCGGCCATGTTTTTGTCGTTTTTATGGTCATTTTTTTCAAAAGTCTTTCAATATATGTACCTTTGTGTTGAAAAAAATGGGTTTTTTTCACCAACCGTTTCCCAGAAAAAAAATTCGGTACTTTGCAATATTTTTTTTTCTAAGTAGATGTAGCCCCACAATTTTTGCCTTTTTTTCTTCCAGGTAGATATATCCCCATAATTCGCATTAACATTGTTCTGCAAAAACAATCTTCATTTTTTGCTTTCACTTTTTCGGGCGAAGGAAGTTGGGGTTTGAAGAAAAGTGTCTCGACGAGAATCCTCGACGTCCATTCAAGCAAGTTCGTGAATATTAGGAATGGAAGGTTCGTCCCCAAATTAACTGCCGGCACAATAGAGTCAGAACCAGACGGCGAGGTGCTTACAGAAGCTCGAGGTGAATATATAGCGTGTAGTCAATTTTTCTTCAGCCCTCTCAGTCGTCGACCCGCGCGATACAAGAATTATCCTACATCTACAAATAATATATCTATATTCCCTCGAGGGTTTCCACCTCTGATCTTCGGACTAATTCAATTTCGTATTCGACAACTTCGTCTTGCTTATTTTTTCGCTCCTTGCAATTTTTCGATCGACCCAAAATTTCTTCGGAATATACGGTACGTAACGGAAATCGGCGACGATGGCTGCTGGCAATTATGGAAATGTCAGGAAACCTCTTCGAACGCTTCAGGTTTCGAAGTGCTTGGAAAAGTCCAGGTGCCCGAATGACGGGAAAAAAAATTAAACTATTCAACGAATAAAATGAAATAAAATGCAGCGCCGTTTTACTCCGTTTGATTGGATGGAAAAGTAAAAAAAAAAGCGCCAAGAAAATAATAATTTTTAGTTAAATATTTTCGAGTATTATAAATTAATAACAAATAAGTCAATATTCCTACTGCGGTAAGTATGACGACTAATAATTAAGGACCAGATATTCAAAAAAGGCAATACTTCGTCTTTTTTTAACCAAGTAGCGATCATCTTGAATATTAATTGACATTAAATGGAAGCAATAAATTGAAGCAAAATTAAAGGGCAATGCTGATTTCATGGCGGAAAATTTATCCCAAGGAACTCTCGCGGCACACCAAAGATTCCTGGAATGTGGCGCCATCTCCTGTGTTACGGGAGAAGCGACGAAATGCAGAGCGGATACGGGAAGAGCAAGCGTCGGCGTGAGAACGTTCGATGAAACGGCAGGAATCTACATTTGCCTGTTGCTCACCGAGCCTCGGCAATGCAACTTGTAGAACATATATTTAGTCACTGCAGTTGCAACATTATCGAGTTATCTCGAATCTACAGACTGAAACAGGGAAGCGCGAAAACGAGAGGGATAGATAGAGAATGAGGATATACTTACCAAATGTCACGAGGAATATTAATCGACTTCCGGAAGTCGCCAGTTACATTTTTTTTTATTACCTTCCACGGGCCTTTGATTTCTTATTGAAAAAATCATAAAATCTACAATCAAAGCATTCATCCAAACAATATCTGAGATGTCAATGTTCATTTATAACAATCCGTTAAATTTACGTTCACCGTACCGTGTAATGTGAAGTCGGACAGTCCTTGGATTACATTGAGTTACTACAAAAAACTGTATCGAATATTTTCCCGATCTCCTGAACAATTTTTATTTTCAATAACAGTAATTTCGCAACAATTTACATAATTTCGTTCCAGCATGTTATCTCCTCTGAAGCATAGAAGATGATAATTCAAGAAACACACACACACACACACACACACACACACACACACACACACACACACACACACACACACACACACACACACACACACATATATATATATATATATATATATATATATATTAATCTATGTCTCGAGAAAAAGATTCGAGGAGACTGAAATGTCATTGGAATCCGACGGACCAAGAGAAGAGGGTTTTTCAGCACCGCCGGCTCCCCGCGGCCCGCACTTTATTACAAAACGCACGGTCGTCACCCCCATAAGTCCTATTTCATTTTAATCACGTAGCTTTTAGCGACAGAAACGATTTTTCAATGTCTCCTTACAACTTTATATGCTTTTAAATACGCACACACACACACATATATATATAGATATACTCACGAGGGGGGGATTTCTTGCTTGTCGGGTCTCGGTATACCGTCGTGGAGTATACAAGAAGCTCAACCGAAGCTCTTGGCGTGTCATGACCTCATAATTCAAAGACGATGTATTAATGTCGTGTTAGCAAGCAATATAACAATGGTGAATGGTTGGGCTAGCGCGAGCTCACGCTTCCACAATATCGGGTTTGCTAGTCGAGCCTTGTTCACCTGTACAGTATGCACGCGTCTCGCATAAGCAATCGTATGTGCAAAAGAACATATCGGTCGCTATATATATATATATATATATATGATGTACCCGGGGTAGGAGCATTTCCAACTCGTCATATCTATGTGGAATATTGTCGATGAACTCATGGGGGTTTTTAAGGATGGTCCCCGAAGGCGAAAGTCTCTGGAAGTACATGTCTCCATATATATATATATATATATATATATATATATATATATATATATATATATATATATATATATATATATATATATATCACTGACGCGTCCACTATTCTTCCTCAGCTCTTTCAATACCAGCCGTATTGCCTTGCTTGCAACCATGGAAAAATTCACTATGTGTAGCGAGGAACAAGAATTTGTCGACATTCAAAATCGAATGCAAATGATCTTATCGAATGATTTATGCGGAGTTGAAAAAAGAAGAAAGGAAATGTAAACCTGTATTCAGTTGCAATAAATACGATCGTTTCTCGCAAAACGATTTTCAATGCATGCTTTATGCGCTCCTCGAGTACGCCATTGTGTCCAACCAATCACGACTCACCCTTCGAATTCGAGTATCCTTATCTCCGCGAAAAGCCTCTCTTTCCCTTTTTATTGAAAAAAAAAGTTTTGTCGATGTCGTTTGTACTTGATTTTTATTTAACTGCTGCCTGTTTCGATGCTCGCAATGCGAGAATTCGCGATGCGATGGCGAGAACGTGAAGTGGTTCCGGAAACGGGAATACTTAACATGCCGGGAGAAGGTGGCGCAAAGACAGAGAGGGAGGGAGAGAGAGGGAGGGAGAGAGAGAGAGAGAGAGAGAGAGAGAGAGAGAGAGAGTAGGGCTTCCCTGCAGAATGCATAGGTAACGAACGGTGCCAGCGAAAAATATGAGAAAAGAGCTCTCACGAGCGAACATCGTGCTACATTTTCTCGAAATTATCAAACAATTACCTACTAACGTAGCACCTACGGATTTCCTGAAATATGCGAAGGAATGAAATGATTGAGGTGTCAAAATGTGTGTTTTTAATGTGGCTCTACTCCTCTCCAAATCGTGGCATTAGCCAAACTTTTTATTTTCGATAATTTCAATCACGCGTTCAGCATCGTAAAACAATCTACTTTTTTTCTCAAGTTCAAGAATCTTGATGAGCAGACAGCCGTTCGTCTATAAATTTGACGTCTATTAAATTTCATGAAATTGTGAAGAGTTGTTTAGGAAATCCGTGAAATCCATTCCATCTTAATATCGATCCAGAAGTGAACAAAAATTTACTCTGCTACACATACCTCGGTTGTCAAAGTTCAGTCCTTTTACATTCGATAGAACTTATCGATATATACATACATAACGAGCTCTCCTCACATGCGCGTCAATCCTCTCGAAAGCTATTCTTTTCCATCGTAGTACATATATATGTACTCAACGATGACAAATAACAGCTTTCGAGAGGGGATCGGCACACGCGTGAGGAGAACTCGTGAAAGGTTTTGCGCGCGGAAAAATATGCACGCGCACCCATAAGTACGAGCATACAAAGTACGAGTACGAGCATACAAAGCAGTAGGATCACCCGGTACACGCACCAGAGTGATCCATAATGATGTCAGACTGAGAAACACGACTCTAGTTGTGCAGGGCCAATCTCCCGCGATTCATTGATAATCGCCGCGGCGCACCGACTCTCAACGACACACATACATACACACTAGAGTGGTAAAAAAAATCGTCAATTTTTTTTCTCAAATTCCACTATTCAGTTGTTGCAGTATGGTGCAATGAGACGCTTATTAAAACATGTATATTCGCCCGAGACATTCTTTATAGAGAATTGAACGCTCTATAGAAAAGGTATCTTATCGTTTTATGATAAATCCACTCTTTCAAAAGTTATTTAAGGTCAAAGTTGAATTTATAATGAATTACATTTTTTGTACGTTTCCGGCGCCCCTATCAGACTTGTCGCAAAATGTCATAGGTCCTTTTTTGTAGATCATTTCATTTTCTATAAAATCAGCTTATTTAATAATCGAAAAATGTAATCTTATGGGAAAAATGTAGTCTTATAGTTAACGGCTTTACAAATTCATTTTTTGGAGAAAAAAATGATATTTTCGTGAAAGTAATTGTTACATTAACCAAAAATATAAATAGAAAGACGCCAATTTTTATAATGTTACTTTTTATTGTTTACTGTTGATGAAACTTGTAAAACACATGAGTATTTTTTTCATTTTAGCTATATTTTTTTCGAAAACAATCATTTTTTTTAATTTCAAACATAAAAGTTACGACAAACATTTCTTAACAACTTTTTCGTACTATAAATGAGCAATAAATAGTGACCATAAAAATTGGCTTCATTTTATTTATATTTTTGTTTAATATAACGATTAATTTCACGGAAATAGCAATTTTTTTCCAAAAAATGATTTCGTCAAGCCGTTGTAAATGAGTACATGTTAAAATTATCGAGTAACATGTTTTTATGGAAAATGGCATGATCTACAGAAAAGGTCCTACGACATTTTGCGATAAGTCTGATAGTTTCGCCCGGTAAGTGAAACATTTTTTACATTTACTAGAAATTCAACGTTGACCTCGAATAACTTTTGACATAATAGATTCATCATAAAACGATCAGAGACCTTTTTGTAGAGCGTTCAATTCCCTACAAAAAAGTGAATTGGGCCTCGTTGTCCGTTTACCCGTTGGCAAGTTATAAAATTGAAAGTAGCAAGCAAAGTTTTCTCCTGGCAAGCGGAAAATCGCGTTGAGGAACCTCTAAATATTAATTAATAGGAAGGGCTCATATTTTACCAGGCATCTTATTCCACCTTACTGCAACTATTAAATGGGGGCATTTTTTAAATAAATGTTTGTAATCAATTTTTTTTAATCACCCTAATACATACGACTTTCCGCCATGGACGCGTGCCCTTCTCTCTCGAGACTTTTCCAACTAGGACGCGATTGGAGGCCTCTATACACGCGAGTTTCTCTCGTATAGCCGACACTTTTCAAGTGTCCGCCCGTGGGAACCGAAGTATACAAAATGCCTCGCTCCCTCCACTCTTCTGAAACTCGAGGGCTTGGTGACCGTCGAGGCGGTGGACAGGGCTAAGCCAAAAAAAAATGAACGATAACGCAAAAGATGTGGGTCGGCGAACTCGTGTTCAAGTCGAGGGCGAAGAAAAAATTATAGGCGGCGGAGAATAGGGTGGCAAGTTGCATCAATCCAGTTGATGTTCGCATCGTTGGAATGCAAAGAAAATTTCCATTGTTTTTTTTTTTATTTCACTTTTTGAAATTATTATACTATTTTAAAATCTTGTTTCACCGATCTAGATCGTAGATCTCTGAATAAGTATTTCTAAAAATGTATGGGGTCTTTTCGTGGCGATAATCTGCCAAATTAAATATGCGTAATTAAGAAAAATTCTATTTTCATTTGCATTCGAACGATACGAACTTCAAACTCATTTGAGAGCAATCCCGTAGAGATTATTAAATGTAGATGTGTGTTGTACGGGTTTGAGTGAGAGAGCGTTCCAAATGTGATGGAAAATATTTCTTCATTACAGACGTACATAATGAAAATACAAGGCATACATACGATGGCCTGGTGAAGTCAATAATTAAAAATGCGAGCACCTCAATGGTTTTACAGGTACTCAACCCCAAGGCTCATTTTGTATGAATATCCCAACTTTATTTCAGGATCCACGATCATTAGGTAATTACCGTTTTATTAATGTAACATTCTGTGTAATGTACAAAGAGAGAATCAAGCATGACAATGCACAATGAGATGAGGATTATACAAAGTCAATTCAAAGCAAATTTAAATCGAAAATTGGAAAACTACTTTTATAAAAAATGTGTTTAGAACTGGTCGGTGATTTTATCGGATTTAATTATAAAAATAATATCAGTATCGAGGCTGCATCTACTGTGAAGAAAGTTAACTACCGTGCTAATCATGACAATGCGCAATCGAACAGAAATCGTACCCATTTAATTAAAATACCACAATTATACACATTACTAAGCCGCTATAAATAATATACACAAATTTAAAACATACATTGAAAAGTCAATTCCCGCGTATTTTTATCGACAAATCACGGAATCAGACATTGAACTCCTGACTGCTCGTTGCCTTTGACATCGCGTGCGGACCTTTTGCCTTCGCGTTTTCACGTGTCCATTCACGCATTTTTTTCTTCTTTTTTTCGTTTCACATTCGTTACGTTACGGAGTGCGTGCTCGAAGGGCATGCATAATGCATTTAATCGTTGTGACAACGAAGACTGACATGCGATAATGACAAAAAGACTGAAATATCGTTGCACGCGTATATTTCAAACGACGCAACGAGAACGAGGAAGAAACATTTTTTAACGTACATAAATTTTATCGTCACGAGGTTTATCACACTTATCAGAAATAAAAATAATTCTTGCAGAGTTTTTTTTCCAACGTCGTTCTATCCGTTCAACAATACGGAAGCATAAGAATGACAAATCTTCCGAAAGGAGGCGTAACGAGAGTCGATACTCATTTTCAATGTTTTTCTTTTTGTAAAATGCGAAGAGAAGAGAGGATGGAATTATGTGAGCTCCCCAGTTATTGACCGCTATCAAGCTCTCACACCCCCCCCCCCCCCCCCCCCCCCAAGATTCAACCCTTCGACTGCATACTTCCGCCACGGACCTCTGACTGCATATGGGGTCGATCGGACCCCGGACGTTTTTCAGATCGTAATATTTCGTTAAATATGCATTTTGTGTAGAGACTTTTTTCGTAGTCAATGATTCTTATTGTATAGCCCAAATTAAAAAAAAATTAACGGCCCAGAGATTCATTCAAAGTGGGAGATGCGTTGAAAAAATGGGGTCAAAGCCTTCCAGTGTGCAGTCGATGGGTTAAAACACGTTACATAGCGCATAGAGGCGAGTTGAAACACCTACACCTAGTTGAAATTTTGAAATATATCGATTTTTTTATTACGGGGATATCTTCAATTATAACATTTCAAAAAATTTCTCTGCACCTTTCAAATCAATCTGTCCCGAATTAAGGGAGTTATGAGTGCTTATATAAATTGTCTCAAAATTACCTAACATTTTTATTTATTAATAAAACGTATTATTTATTTGAAAAGTACGAATATTTTTATTTCAATATAAGGCACAATCATGGAGGTTATGGGTGGAACACAATATCGGCAAAATGGACGCCTCGTCCCTGTTTGCAAACTCTTTTGGCGAAATGTTCAATAACATTTTGGCATAATTGCGGACGAATTTCATTGATGGTGCGTCCAATTGCTTCCTTGAGCTCCGGAATGGTATGTGGATTATTGGCATACACTTTGCCTTTCAGAAAGCCCTAAAGAAAGAAGTCGAATGGCGTTGAATCGCACGATCTTGGTGGCCAATTCACATCGCCGCGGCGCCAGATAACACGACCATGAAACTTCGTCAGCAATAACTATGCAGTAACAATGCTGCAAATAACAATTTCTATGCGTTGCTCGATCGTGTAATTCTTCATGACTAAACCTCAACACTTCCCGATGACAGTTGCCGAAGATTAGTGCTCTATGTTCGCTACAAAAAAATGGCGCGCAATTTAAAATGTCAGTCCATTTTAAGACACCCTTTAGATAGGCATGAAACGGCGAACTTTAAACACGTTTTCTCAAAATTACTTTTTTCAAATCGGCGATCACGTTATCTCAGAAATCACTCCACCGATCAATTTTCGATTTTGCAAGCTTTTTTTACATATAAAAAAGTAGTGCTTTGAACAAAGGAATTTTTTTCGATGCATATTTTTTTATGAACAAAAATAGATCGTTTTTTTTCACCGAAAATTGATTTTCGGTAAAATCAATATTTTATTAAATATTTCACTATTTTTTTAAGCACTAGATAATTCCATGCGTTTGATTTTTTTTATTTCGGACGTTTTTTCCGAGCAGCAGCGATCACCATGAAGGACGTTTTTCAAACAGCCGTCTGCCCTAAGCATTGTATCTACTACATTCATAAATATTTTTGGTAACTTACAGTTTGAGGACTTTTCCGAAAAAACGAGAGAATTTTTTGTTTTGCCACGGGCTACTTTGATTGGTCACCACTATTGATATTCCGTCGAGGGAGGCTGCCATTTTCTATTAATTCCATAAGTTATGGGGTTTTGAAGTTCCCGGAAACGCGTAATAAAATAGGCCATTTTTAAATATTTCGACGCCGATATTGGGAAGGGTGGTTTGGGTGGGAGGCGCCCTCTCCCCCGGACGCCGGCATGGCCGCATCAGACACCGTCGGCGTCCAACACGCAAAAACAGAAGGGGGTTTGTGAACTTCAAAACTCTATACCTTTTTGTGGGAGGGTGACCGCCGCCATTTATTTTCGGCATTGCATTTAGAAAGCCTTTTTTATAAATGCCCCCCCCCCCCCCCCATATAGGCGTCGAAATATTTTGAAATGCCCTACTTTATCACGTATTTCCGCGAACTTCAAAACCCAATTACTTATGGAATTAAGGCCTTAGGCCACTCTAGAGGCCGAAAAATAGGCTTTTTGGGTTTCTTTTTCAGAAAAACTACGAAATAAATCGAGATTACAAAAAAGGGTGTTTATCATACATATCATCATAGTATCATATCATAGTGACTGTATACAATAATTTTTTTGACGCGATTGATTTCAAAATGGCGGCTGTGCAGCGTTTACCTCAAAACTGCATTTTTGGAGTTGGCCGGAAACATAACTCAGAAATTTTCAATCGATTCACTTGAAATGTTGAATATATCTTGAAAAATACATTGTCTATGGGAGTACGTAGGATTTTTTTTATATTGTGTAGTTCATTTGGTATTAACAATTATCTGACGATATTTTAGGCAAATTTTTGGGTAGTGAAAAATGTCGTCAGATAATTGTTAATAACAAATGAACTATGCGATATAAAAAAAATCCTACGTACTTCCATAGACAATGTATTTTTCAAGATATATTCAACATTTCAAGTGAATCGATTGAAAATTGTCTGAATTATGGTTCCGGCCTACTTAAAAAATGCAGTTTTGAGATTAACGCTGCACAGCCGGAGTTTTGAAGTTAATCGCTTCAACGAAATTATTGTATACAGTCACTGGTATGTATAATCCGTTAATGGAAAGTGTCAGTCTCCCCCGAGGGAATATCACTCAATATAATGGAACAAACAAGTTCACGGTGAAAACAAAATTTTCCCACCGTTTTTCGCAAAGGTCCTCGAACTGCATAATTACCATATTCTCTGATACAAAAATTGCGAAAGGTATTTAAAAGCCTGCTCTTTAGTGTTTGATCGCGCACGCATTCGATGTTCGTGGAATCATATTTAATATAATTTTTATTCGCCGATCGAAGCGTAAGATTTCGGGAGTACGAAGGAAGTTGGTTCGTACAGGAGCGAAGAGAATTACACTTTAAACTTCTGTTAAAATACAACGCGTTCTTTATTGGCGTCGTTGTGGATCACGCGGAGGACGCGGCGCGGGTTACGCGGGGTTGAAAAATACTTAACGAAGCCGAAAAGTCTCCGAGATTATCGTTGTGCTCGTTCGGCTGTTGGAGAAAGACTCTCTCTTTTCTTCGAGAAAAGTTAGCGCGTTTCGTAGACCCTTGAGGCGCGGGGACGGCGAAGCGTTTCAGGCGTACGAAGACGCGACAGTTTTTATATATATAATAACAGCCACTGTACGATAGGAGTTCACGGCCGTTCGAAATCAGGAATTTAACACAGCTTGGTCTGATTATTACGCGTACTGAAGTCTAAATCTGAACAGTCTTAGAATAAAAACCGAAAACCTGCACACGTTTATCCAGAATAAAATACATAATTTCTCTTTGTTCCGGCCACGGCCACCCGTTAACTTTTATAAAAATGCAATTAAATTTCCCAGAGGCCTAGTTTTTGCAAAGTGAGAGATGTTTTATTTTTAGTCTTATGGGTGACATCGCGACTTATACATACATATACGTGTAGGGTTTGTCAAGGATTGAAGAGCATTACATGAATGTAGAATTATCCTTACAATTATTCACTCCTTTTGATAAAACGTCGCAGTGCCCACATCGTTTTATTTTCGTCAAGAAAAAAAACGAAAAATGTGTGTCTGTATATTTCATACGGTCAGGAAAAATAAATATTTCCCCCGTTTAAGTTGCACGTTAGCTCGACTTTCGTGTCGTGCAGCGATATAATTATAATATTACACGCCGTGCGCGATATGATCGCAACGGAGAGGTTCGCGGAGGTCCCGAGCTAGTATGGCCCTCCATTTATTTCTCTTCTTCTCTCTTCCTCCATGCTCTCTCTCTCTCTCTCTCTCTCTCTCTCTCTCTCTCTCTCTCTCTCTGTCACTCTCTGTCTCTCTCTGTCTCTCTCTGTCTCTCTCTGTCTCTCTCTGTCTCTCTCTGTGACTCTCTGTCTCTCTCTGTCTCTCTCTGTCTCTCTCTGTCTCTCTCTGTCTCTCTCTCTCTCTCTCTCTCTCTCTCTCTCTCTCTCTCTCTCTCTCTCTCTCTCTCTCTCTCTCTCTCTCTCTTCATCGCGCTGTATTCCATAATTAATAACACGGCCCATTCGCCTCCTCCCGCGCGCTCTTCATGCCTCCTCTCACTCCGCCCGCCACTACCTGCTCTCGTAAAGTCATTAAATTTATTCACTAATTATTTTTGTGTGATACGGCGACGTACCACAGAAATTTCTCCCGACCCACTTGGCGCTGCCGTATTTATTCTCGTGCAAACGTCACGGAGCTACGACACGATATCGCAAATTACGAGACGGAAAACTGAACGAAAAAAAACACCCAGAATGAAGTAACGCCAATTCACTAGTCCTACTGTGTGAATAAAATTGATTTTTTTCTCATTTTGGGAAACGCACGGGTTCCTCATACATTGTTTTTCTTGGACGCCCACGCTAATTAATGTTTTCTCGCGATTTAAATAATTCGATAATGCAACAATCTGACCGACTGGTATCAAAGATAAATAAAATTAAGGATGAAAAGAAAATGCATTAAAAACTTGATATGCTAAAAGCTTGCACGTATTTTTTAAGAATCGTCCGATCCGGAAAAATAATTTCGCCGCGATTGTTCTCAATTTTAATCGGAATCGAATAGACGTTCCTCCCAAATGAAATAAAATCGAAGCGAAGCGGAAGAGTCTTCGTTTGTACGCTTTTCGCTCCTTCTCGTTTCCCTTGGAGTCTTCATACGTACAAACGCGATTAGCCGAAATATTAGTATTTATTATATTAGAATATTATTATATTAGAAATATAATATTAGAATATTATAAATAATATCAGTGGTAAGTCGAATATTAAAATTAACAATGTTATTTAACTGTTCACTGAAAATGTAGCGCTAATTGTATTATTTTTCCGGAATAATGATAGCAAAGAAAATTCCTGAGCTGCGGAATAATAACGTACGATAAAAGAGGCAAGATGGATGATCGACGAAAAGATGCGATCGTATGCGAAGGGAAGGAAGGACGCGTGGAGAAGAACGATATATATGTATGAAAGGAATCTTGTGACAGTCTGACAGACCGCTTATATCGTATTCCTCTGTCGCAGAGAATAGATTTATTCCAACGACCCTTCAAACGTGTGGAATACATACAGCTCAAACTTGTATTGCAGACACACACACACATATATATATATATATATATATATATATATATATATATATATATATATATATATATATATATATATATATATATATATATATATATATATATATACCATATCGTTCGCTTCGAAGCATTATTTATTCCATTTCAGTGGCATTAGGAAAGTTGCGGGGTGTTCTTCCGTGCTTGTTGGATGGCTTTTGTCCATGCTCTTTTTCCCCCTTCCGACTTTCCCAGTCGTTGTCCCTCGGCATTTACATTATTCCGGAGATACCATTTTTCCCTCAATCACGAGAAATAAATGACCCGATTTCTCAATACTGATTGCGAGAGAAGGTGAATATTAAAATGTTGGGTTTTGGCTCGCCCCAAAGATTTCAATATTCTTTTTTCGTTGCAGAAAATGTGCAGTGGAAATCATGGACACCTCCGATTCTATATTTTATATTTATTGTTATATAAGATCCTATCATATATATATATATATTTTTTTTTATGATAGAATATATACAGTTGAAATTGATTTACATTTTATTCGAAGAACAGGAATGTCGTTAAAAATCTTTCAGCCAATAAAACGGTTTTATTTTCATTAATCACTTAAAAATTCAATTCCAAGCAATATTAAGTGCTCCTATTTCTGAATCGATGCAAAAAATATGTATACATATATACAACATATATACATACATTCATACATACATACATATATATAATATGTATATATATATATATATATATATGCGTGTGTGTGTGTATGTGTGTATAGATAATTTACATTGATTTAAAATTATAAGCGCTTAATATTGTTTGGAACGATGTTTTTAAATGTTTAACTAAAATAAATCTGTTTAATTAGCTAAAAGATTGTTGACGACATTCGTGACATTTGCTTCAATTTTTCAATGAATGCATGGATTCTTATATGGAGATTTGAAGTTTGCGCCGTTTGTGCCTGGGAAAAAAAGTTCATATCTAAATATATCTGAATCATATATGTAGAATCAGATATGATCAGACAAGAAAAATTGCCATATCTGTTCATGTAGTGTCATGACAGATCATGTATGCTCATATATGAGCATGTATGATCATATCAGAGCCATTTTGATAATTTTGAGAGCAGACCCGTCCATATCGCAGCAGGTCTGATCAGATCCAATCCCTAGGCAAGATCTGATCTTATTCGACCAGATCTGATTTTATTAGGCCAGATCTGGTCATGTCAAGTAGATCTGATTTCTATTGGACCAGATCTGATCATGTCAGGCAAATCTAATCTTATTGGACCAGATCTGTCTGTCCGTATAAGAATAAAATTCCGTGGATCCCAGTAGATCTGGACATCTATGAATAATAGACCTGCCCATATGATAGAATCATAGTTTATCCGAACTATCAGACCAGGTATGAGTCCGACTATATCAGAGCAAATCTTACCCTGTTGAGACAGATCAAATCTTGTTAGTGCAGTCATGAAGATATTGAAATGTTTACATATATAGGGCGGGGTTATTAACACGCCATCACTTGACGTGTTAATAATTAATAATATTATAGTAACTCACATGATCACATATAATACAGTCAGGTGAGGTGCCATATCTGATCGGACATCGTCTCATATCCTCATTTATCGTTTCAAATATTCAGATGTTTTCATGTCTGAACAACTAAACTGCATATACGATAAGGTATAAGTGTATAAGACTTCGTATATTTTCCAGGTTTGGTAGGATCTGATAGGATAACATTTTTTGGCAGCTACATTTCGCAATTTTCGTACAAAATATGGTCGGTGATTTAACTTCATCAACTGTGAAGAGATTAGTTTAAAAATTCAGGGAGACTCGATCAATTCGTAATCGTATACACTCTGGCCGTCCTTCAACAAGTCGTTCAACACAAAACATCGAAGCAGTTCGTGAGAGTGTTGCTGAGGGTCCAGAAACATCAATTTGGCACCGTGGTCAAGAATGGGAGATTCGAGAAGCTCTCTACAGCGTATGCCCACGAAAGATTTGTATGTTCATGCAAATCTTGGCCGTGCGGGCCATTTACCCTATATGCTATTCCATACATAACCCTATACTGTATACTTTATGAGTAAATTAAAAAAAAATACCATTTTTCATAAAAAAACCTGTGTTTTTCATCAAAATTACTTTTTGCGTGGATTTTGGGACACCCTTGTGTACCGGCTTAGGGAAGGTTATATGCGTGCGTGCGTGCGTGCGTGCGTGCGTGCGTGCGTGCGTGCGTGCGTGCGTGCGTGCGTGCGTGCGTGCGTGCGTGTGTGTGTGTGTGTGTGTGTGTGTGTGTGTGTGTGTGTGTGTGTGTGTGTGTGTGTGTGTGTGTGTGTGTGTGTGTGTGTGTGTGTGTGTGTGTGTGTGTGTGTGTGTGTGTGTGTGTGTGTGTGTGTGTGTGTGTGTGTGTGTTTCATGACATCTTTTACAGACAAGAAAAAAACGAATAATGTCACCTACGAAGATAATTTTCTATTACTCATGGACATATAAAGAAAATATTTTTAAACATTTAGCAAGAAAAATGCCCGAACTGATTGGGTCTTACAGAGCCTGAAATAAAATTTTGGAGTACGAGATATTTTATATTTATTGATTTCACCAGTGACACACACACACACACACACACACACACACATATATATATATATATATATATATATAGGGTTATTAGGAAACTTTGACACAGAGTATTGGTATACAAACGAAGGAAGGATCCCGCACACGTGGCTCACGTCTGCAAGCGCAAATGCGGGTTTGATCAGCATTTATAGACGTATGTATAATGGTACAATAAGCTGATAGTCAACGACCCGGAAAACACACTGGAGAACAGCGAATGAATGCTGAATTCTCAAAGTGGTGTAAGTATATATGTGTGTGTATATATATATATATGGCCCGCAACCATACACTTCACTCGCGTGACTATCAAAACAACGCAAGAGAAGTAGGAGAAGGGTCGCGTCTACATTAACGATACTGGCATAGCAAGCACTGCATAGCTTGTATCATGAACGACTCTCCGTAAATGGTGGTAGGTTCATCGTTACGCGAGTGCGCGGCCACTATGAAGAAAAACAGCCCAGGGTGGCGGACAATGACGAGCGGCTCCGCTCTACGTCTATTTGTACTTTTGGTTAACGTGAGCGTGGCATCAACTAGTAATTGAAGCATCGTAGACTTTAATGGACCACGAGGTGGGGAGGTCTGTTTTTGTACACAAGCATGCACGTGGCACGCATTTTGAAGTGCAAATGGGCGTAATGCGTATCGCTTTGCTTGCTGGATCGCTGGTTTCGGGCCCTTTTACCAAATGGCCAAGGGAAAGTACTTTCCGGCTACGCATGCACTATCTCGAACAAGAGAGCATTTGCATCACGTAGGGCAGACTTGCCTAAATTGTACACCTTTAGGACTGTTGGTGTTATCTGCAATAGCTTTGTACACAAAAACGATTAGTGTTATTAGTTGATGTATTTATTTTTATTTTACGACAGGCACTCTGGATGAACATGTTGTTGATTTGGCCAAGTTCACTCTACACGCTGCTGTCCAGCGGCGTTTAAGGCGGGAGCCTGAATTAGAAGGTCCGAAAAATCGTTTTTTTTATTGCTTAAATCGATAGATAAACTATCCAGGAATATATTTACAAAGTTACAGAGGCCAATTGTAAATATTTTCGAAAATATAAGGCCAAAAGCAGAGAAGCGATTGATATTTGATATTTTCTCATATTAAGAACTTTGAAGCGCGTTTTCTCCAGTTTTGGTTTTCACGATTTTTCCAAATTGGCGGGCGTGATAGCACAAAAACTAAACGGCCTATTGAATCAAACTAAAGTTTATTTTCTTTGGTATGAAAATCTCTTCTAAGTAAATTAAAAAAGTCGATGAAAAAGTATTTATAAATCATTTTTATGGCACGTTAAAGTGTTTTTTTAAAGACTTTTATTTTCAAACCTGAGAAATGTTATAATTTCACGATTTTTCACCTTTTTCGTAATTCACCCAGAATAAAAATATATGACAATTGAACATTTTATTGGTTTATTTGGTTCAGTCAAGAATTACGAGCTGAAACTTTTCCGCCGATTGGGGACTGGATTGACAAGACGCACATGGAATAGGCTGACGAATCTGCAGTCGTTTATTGTTTAATGTTGAAAAAAAGTTTATACATTTTAAATATACATGCAAAGGTACCTCAATGTTTACTGAGCTTACTTGTTATTTTTATTTCTAAAAAAGATCCCGAAAAAACGCATTTTGGACCTTCTAATTCAGGCTCCCGCCTTAAGGCGGTCATCCCATGTGACAGGCCCAAAAAAGAGAAAAAAATGTTTTGTAGAAATTGCCAAAAACTGTTGCGTGTTATATGCACCCGGCATAGCAGCCTAATGGTGAGTCAACATTTTCATTATGTAAATCGTGCTTGAACTTTTAAACGTGTTTGTCTCAAAACTGTATTTTTCAAACTAGCTTCCATATCTTAAAAACTATTGAACGGATTTCGCTCAAATTTTTATGGTATAGTCAGCAACATCTATAGTTCTCACCTGAATTAGAATATTCCTGATATCTGCCATAGTATTTTTAAGCTGAAAAAGTCGAAAAAATGAGGAAACTTGGACTTTTAACTTTGAAAACCATGCCAAAAATTCAATTTTCGATATTTTTACTTTACTTTAGTTCCGGCGATAGCCTCAGGTCTATAAATTAAAGTGCGCTTTGATTTTTTTTTCAGATGAGCAAAACCTTCGGATTCATGGCAGCCGTCAACCAACTTTTTTATTTAGAGATGAGTGTCTTTCGAAGGGTGTAAATCGATTCAACTAGTTATTTTCGTTTAACAAAATTCTGAGGGACTGTAAAAGTGTTAATAAGTGTGTGATAAAAATTAAAAGATACTGTGTTTTAATGGGACATAAAAAGAAATTCCCATATAAAGCGAAAAAGAATAGCTGTCACATGGGATGACCCCCTTAAGGCGGGAGCCTGAATAAGAAGGTGCAAAAAAGCGCTTTTTTGCGAATTTTTTTAAAAGGGAAAAAACAAGTGAGCACAGTAAACATTGAGGTATCTTTTCATGTATATTTGAAGTGTATAAAAAAAAGTTCAACATGCAACAATAAATAACTGCAGATTTATCAGCCTGTTCCATGTGCGTCTTGCAACTGCAGTCCCCAATCGGCAGAAAAGATGCAGCTTGTAATTCTTGACTGAACCAAATAAACCAAAAAAAAGTTCAATTGTCATATATTTTTATTCTGGGTGAATTAAGAAAAAGCTGAAAAAATCGTGAAATTATAACTTTTCTCAGGTTTAAAGAAAAAAAAATGTCTTTAAAAAAACAATTTAACGTGCTAACGTGCTGCAATTTAAAATTATTTAAAAATACTTTTTTAACGACTTTTTTAATTCACTTAGAAGAGATTTTCATACTGAAAAAAATAAACTTCGGTTTGATTCAATAGATCGTTTAGTTTTTTTGCTATCACGCCCGCCAATTTGGAAAAATCATGAAAATGAAAACTGGAGAAAAAGCGCTTCAAAGTTTTCAATAGGAGAAGATATCAATATCAAATATCAATCGGTTCTCTGCTTCTGGCCTTGTATCTTCGAAAATATTAACAATTCGTCTCTGTAACTTTATAAATATATATTCTTGGATAGTTGATCTATCGATTTAAGCAGCTAGAAAAAACGATTTTTCGGACCTTCTAATTCAGGCTCCCGTCTTAAGCCCGAGCCTCTCGGCCACTATGATCCTCCTTTTGTGGTCTGGATCTACTTTCACTATCATCCGCACACTCTGGATTTCGCTCCGTTATACCGATATCTTCTGTCGAGCCTTTCTTTCTTCTATCTCGACGGCGACCTTGGGTCACACGGAAACTCTCGCTACCAGGCTCAGTGCCAGACTCAGACAGGCCGCCAAGTTTATGGCTGCACACGATCTGCCCTAAAACTCTTGATGAAGTGCCGTTTTTTTTTAATGGCGAGCGTCATATAAACGCCGCTCAAACAGCCTGCTCAGTTTTTTTTTGCAGCTTAGTTAAGTATCGACGGAGATAAGGTTTATCAGGAATTTCGTGAATCTAAGAGATGACCGGAACGAAGCGCTTTTTTACTGAATTTTTGGGTCTTGTGACTTATATGACTTGTTGAACACTGATTTAGAATTAATATCTTAGTAGCTGGACGAGCGAGGTTGGAAAACAAGCGTGTCAAGCTGAAGATTAAAAAATGTTTAAGTTCTGCTGCTTTATTTCCAAATAATGATTGGGTTTATTTCGGTAAATCCATACAGCTTTCAACGAGAGAACGAGACGCTTTCGAACCTAAATTCGTCTGGTACGGTCAGATCTCGCTTAATGCACCGCCCTCTTCACCCTCTCTACGTAGATTTTCAGTGCCGGAGCCAATTGTAACGGTGCTACGGCACTGAGCAGCAAGCCCCACTGCCCCCACCCGACCCGCAGGCCGCTCAACGCTGCGCGACGCTGAGTCTATCTCTCGCTGAACTCAGTATTAACTCGACCAAGTCAAGATCGTCGGCATTAAGCGGGATATACCTTTAGGCAAGAAAGAAATATGCTGCTTTTTTGGCTGTAACGTGGTATTTTTTTATCGTTAAAAATGGCGGAGTTATAGTCCGATCTTCTAAACTGCATTTTCAAAACTGGCGTGACGTACAGCTGAAGAACAAATCGACTGATTCTGATGAAATTTGTAGTATTAATCTTTCTAACCTTATTGTCTAAAACATGATCCTAAATGTTTTTGAAAATTGAAAGAAAAAAATGTATTGATTCGACACGAAACGTCTATTTGGCCATCTTCGATTTCATTGAAGTTTTGATTTAACAATATTTTGACAGCTCACAATTTTTGTCCTAATTAATGGTGCTGAGAATGAGTATTTTCGTTTTTTTTAAACCGGTCATCCCGATGGGTAAAGTAGATAGGTGTATGCGTACACAAATGTCATTGGAGTCCTCCAGAGAGCGAGAGATCACGAGAAGAGATCGGTCGTCTTCCGGGCTTGCCGAATGACGGTCCATGAGAAAAAAAAGGACGATCGCTCCGAGCAAGATCCACGAGCAAAGTCGACGCACGTATTCGACCGTTCCATTTTGTATTCAAGGCTCGACTTGCATTCGCCCTCTCCATGTACGGATCTATATCGAGAAGAAGGGCGGACCGGGAAGAAAGGACGAGCGATCAGTACGGGAAGAAAACGTCACGCGCTTTCCGTCGTTGCGCTTGCGAGTCTGATGCGACACGTGTATCGTGTTTGCACAATGTAGTTCCTATCTATCGAATGTTAAGAGAAGTAGCGCGTAAACGATTCAATTTGACAGCTCTTTTACTCACGATTATCTAACCCTTCGAGGGCACACGCGAAGTTCCGACGTCAAGCACGTTTCTCGATACATGCCTTGCTTTTCGATCAAAATCTAACTGCGCAGCCTTAAGGAGTTAGAGAACTAAAATTTTGGGAAAATCGCTAAAAAAATTGGCTTAAAAGTCGGCTGAGTGTCTTCAATAAAAAAGACTAGAATAAATATTATGTGCGGTCAAAAGCTCTCACAAGGAACATCACTTAAGTGTCCGCCTTCGATTTTATTGAAACTTATATATGTGATAAAGCATTGAATTCTATTAGACACGAATTTTTTTTAATCGGCGGAAAAACGGATTTAATGGGGGAAATGACCCCTCAAAGAAAGGCATGTCCCAAGATATGCCTATTCTGTCTCGCTCTAGAGTAGCCTAACTCCTTTAAGCTAAATAATTCAGCTATAGAGAGTGCTCGACGATTTAAAAAAAAGTGCATATTTTTCGAGATATTTCGAGGCCAAAAATCGCTTGGGGTCAATTTGGAATCTGTGCTTTAAATTTTAAAGGGTTCCTTTTTTTCAACAATTTATTTATTTATTTTGCGTACAATGTGAGAAATATAATCACGGTGAATTTCAAATTTCGATCGTGGAAATAAATAATCGTTTTTCCTCTACTCACAAGCCGTGGTCGTTTTCTACAAATTTGCGCTGAGTAACTTGCAAAAACCCGTAAAGCGGAATTTCCCAAAGGGACACTGTAACGACGACATTTTTTTCTAGCTGTCGGATTGCGGAGCGCTAATATTTTGCCAACGTGCATTTACGAGAGTGACAAGAAGGGGCCACAGAGTAACTCGCGAGCAACGACAATAAGAAGTTTCTGGGACAGCGTAAGACTTTTGTTCGTTTGCTTTTCGCCTTGGCTGGAAAACGAGAGACCGAGGGAAAAAAAAGATGCTTCGGGGTCTGAAAAAACCCTCGTACGTTTCTCGAATAAATCTTCAAATCACGGCGATGGAGTGAACGCGGCTTGTTCTCCCGAAATGAAAAAGTAGACCACACGGACAAGAGAGAACGCGCCTACAGAATCAAAAAAAAATTCGTGGTCGTCGTATACGCAACGTGAATTAAGCCCCCCCCCCCCCCTTGCGCTCATCTCGTCGTGAACGCATCACGTGTACGTGTTACACAAGCTTACATGGTGAAAAGTAATTGTCCGGCTATAAATTTTATCGAGAACGGCGAGAGTGTTCTCACCCTCGAGCATGAGCGGAGACGGTGAGACGATATTTTATTATTTTCGCGCTGGCCAGAATGCCACACGTAACATATATATATGTATATATATATATACACATAGTACATAGCGCGACGGTAAAGGTAAAAGCGAGGGGCTATCTCGTTGCCGTGGGGCCGCGAGAGTAACGAAATTCCAGACACGATCTCATTGAGTTATCCGGCGCGTCACACAGCGGGTACCAGGCCAAATGACCATGCAACGCGAGAGCACGAAATTTGGCACGCAGCGTTTATTATTAAATTACCTGGGTTATCGCTGCATTTCGCTGAGCTCGGCGAGGAAAAGGAAAACAAAAATTCCAGCCTTAATGATTTGGGCAATATGGTGAGAAACCAATGTACTTCAGAATCGAAACGTGTATGCATTTCTCTCGTATATATATATATGCACTACCGGTCAAAAGTTTGTGGACACTCCAGATAATTGCAAAACTTTCGATCACTGGATAATTGCCAAATAATGTCAGAATAATGTAATACATTTAATTTATTATCTTACAAAGGTACTATATAGCTCTATATAATGAGTTATATTATTCTAATATAATTTATGCAATTATATGAAGTGTCCGGAAACTTTTGGCCGGCAGTGTGTATACAAGGTGTTCCCCTATCTCTGCCACCCGAAATAACTCGGTAATTATCGACGTCACAAAAAAATGTTCCAGACAAAAGTTGTACGGTGTGAAGGGGGCCATCAAATGCGACCAATTTTTTTTCAATTTCGACGAAGGCGCTGATGCACAGTGAAGGTCACCTCCACTTTTTTCACTAAGCCTGAAACGACGAAACAACACGGTTCAAAACGAGCCTTGATGAAGCCTTCACGAGCATTTATAACCAGGCTTATCCCAAACTCTTCTCGAGGCTATATGAGGCCTGTTTTTTAGTTTTCTATATTCTACATTGGGATAAATTTAATAAATTTGTAAAGAATTCATTTTATTTATTATATATATTTATTATTCATTATATTATTTGTTATAAAATATATATAAAATATTTTAAACACAATACTTTATTTTATTTATTGTTTATGGGTCACGTAATACACAGAGTGTACGCAAACCCCAGAGAGTGAGTATATACGAAATGTGTATGTGACGAGAAAAACAACTTTTTTGTGTACCTCATAAATATCGATAAGAGAATATGTTTAAATGTTCTGAGCTGCCTCCTTCGCTTTCGTTTTTCGTGCCTTCGCACCGGACAAATTTATTGCTAATTTTTTTTTTCATAAAAGTACAGAAAAAATATTATTTAAAATTTATTTTATTTTATCACAACCTGAAACAAGCCTGCATACAGCCTTGATTTTTTAGCCTCAAAATTCACTGACTGAATAAAGCTTGAAATAACCCTGAGTTTAGGCTAAGCAGCCAGTCTTGGTTCCAGGCTGCTCCAAACGATGCAATCAAACCTGGCCCAGGTCTGTCTCACTCAGGCTCGGTGAAACAAGGCTCACACAAGTTTGTTTCCATCGTCAGCCTTTTGATTCCCTACCTGGGGCACCTCAAGCCGCATAAAAAACTTTAGGGGGTCAAAGTCGTTCAAGGTCATTAAAGGTCAGTATCGATGATACAAATCTTAATATCTCGGATCACTACCAAAATATTTGGTAGTGATCCGAGATATTCAGATTTGTATTTCATTTTAATAGGTGACCCTGGATGACCTTGAACAGCTTGGACCCCCTAATGTTTTGAATGCGGCTTGAGGTGCTCCACAAGATGGTTGAAAAAGAACGTACCATTCCAATGAAAAAAGTAGAGGTGACCTTCACTGTGCGGCAGCGCCTCCATCGAAATAAAAAAAATTGGTCGCATTTTATGGCCCCCTTCACATCGTACAACTTTTGTCTGAAACATTTTTTTGTGACGTCGATGATTACCGAGTTATTCCGAGTGGCAGAGGTAAGAGGGAGGCACTGGGATATACGGGACATTCCGCACCATTTCACCTAGCCCTCGTTCAAAATCATATTTTTTCGTCAAATTCCGCACAAATTAAAGATAAACTGTTTCAGGCCTGTCGAAGCCGAATTGGAAATCACAACATCATTAATAGCATTTTGGAGATTAAAATGATAAAAATCTCTACAAAAAAATATGATTCATTCGAAAAAAATAGAATAAAAAATAGGCCCACGATGAGATTAGTGTTAAAAATCATAGAATGGGTCACTCTACTTTAGAGAATTTTTTTTACAACCATAGAAAAGGCAATCATCTTAAAAAAAAATGTTCACTTTAGAAGCAAAAAAACTTTTTCATCTTTTTTATACGTTTCCAAAACTGCCGAAATCAACTTTGATTAGAAATGTATAACTCCTAAAAGAGAAGAGATAAAAATCTAAAAGTTGATGTGGTTATTCCTTTCATAGGGTACAATTTTACAAAAAAAAATCAGGAAAACCAAAAAAAGGTCGGGTTCATAGGCTAGGTGAAATGGCGTGGAATGCCCTATATATATTAGGTTGGTAAGAAGGAATTGCGACACTATAGTGCTCTGTTAAATTTTTTCCTAGCATATTATGCCTAACTCCACTATAAATGCCGAGATTTACTCTACACAATTACAGAACTTGTCTGAAATTATTTCAGCTATCTCAAAACGTCATTTGCGGTGAGCAATGCCCTTCTCAACCAGGTTATCTAATATAAAAAAATCAAACAGATTCCTTGAGTATGTTAGTTAATCCTATGATTAATGGGAGGAATTTCCGAAATATCATATTTTTAAAAAGTTACGCGTGTTCAAAGTGAGAGTTTTGAGTTCCGTATAAAAATGGGCATTTTTTCCTTCATCCAATCGGAAGTATGGTTCCGAAAAAAATCCTTCCATTAAGTACTATATTTTTACACATAGAACAAGCCCAAAAAAAGAAATTCAGAAAGATCGATGTATTAGTTTTAAAAAGCGTCTAAAGTTTCGAACGACGCCCCGAGCGTTCCAACAGGCGTCGACATAATAGTTATTAATCTGTAAATTTTGACCCGATCACTTTGAAATTTTCAGGGAACATTTCGAAGATGGTGTACTGTCAAAATATCTTCAGACAGTAGGGTTTGAAGAAAGTGATTTTTCGATTTTTACAACTAGGCATAACCCCTTAATCAAAGAGACAACTGATCTTAAATAAAATTCTCGTGTATTCTTTGGAATTTGAATAAATCGGTTTCTTTGAAAAGCCATCGATAAATATAGGAGTAAGCCGCTGATGGACCGAACCATACCGGCGAAACAGTTAGAACTCGAGAACTTAATTATTAAAATTCCGAGTCGTCCACATATGCCCCGAGGATTGTAAAGTATCGAAGATCTCTTTCTAAATTTCTTTCTCATTTAAATCATCAAATACGTGGAGACCGCGCGTGATAGAAAATCGTAGACGGACACACGACTGAGGTGAGAAAGTGTATACAGCGGTCCCCGTGTGCTTTGGACGAGTGTATACCTCGGATATCTACATTTGCATTTAACAACGAGGCTAATTGAGTTGTTCGTTATTTCGTCAACGCTCGTATATACGCGATGGCCCAAGCGAGCGGTGGAGAGCGGATGAGAGAGTCTCCCTATGCTTGTCCCTGCTCCGTTCGTCGGTCTTTATCGCCCCTCGTTACTCCGTCAACCGTCTCGAATTAACTGCAGCTTCTCTTGGCGAGAGCCACAGAAAGCTCCGCTTCGGCATTTCACCTCGAAAACCGAAGCGAGCACGCCATGCTCTCATCTATTTCATGTAAAGGGTGTCCCAAAATGATCTGACATTTTTATTTATTAATAAATCGTATTATTTATTTGAAAAGTACGAATACTTTTGGATGAGGTTCCCAACCCCCCCTCCCCCATCAAGCTGAAATTTTCCACAAACCTTCCTTTTAATATTTTAAGGCAACCCTTTAAGGGGCTTTTTAGCAACTCGCAATAGTTTTCGAGGTATTTAATTTTTAAGTTATTTATTTGAACGAGCGCCGTCTATATCTCTATCTGCTACGTCTCCATTCATACCTATGTATGTTTTCGCGCTCTCCGTTTTGTCCAAACAAACAAACCCAAACCCAAAAGCTATTGCGCGTCGCCAAAAATCATTCAAACTATTCCATACTAGGTGCGCAACTAAGTTCCCGGCTTTTCCACATAGAAGGCGCTAGCGACACATGTAGTCGGCATACGGGTCTGAAATTGGGTATCTTTATAGCTTGGACATCTGTTAAGAATACTCAGTCGTAATATAAACAAATATCGCAACACAACGACCTTTTTTGTAATCTCGAAAATGTCAAAGTTTGTGCCAAATAAACAGCATTTTCGGGAAGCATTGCTTTTCTGCCTCAAAATAAAAAATACAGCAGCTGAAGCCCGTCGGTTACTTGAGGAGGCCTACGGCAAACATGTACCATCAAAAACAACGTGTGAAGATTGGTTCAAGCGGTTCAGAAGTGGCGATTTTGAGACTGGGGACAAGGAGCGCTTGGGAAGACCGCAAACATTTGCGGACGGCGATCTGCAAGCGTTATTGGATGAAGATGAAACTCAAACAGAAGATCAACTTGCTGAGGCATTAAATGTGACTCGGCAATGTATTTCGAAACGTTTGCACGCCATGGGAAAAATTCATAAGGAAGGAAAGTGGGTGCCGCATGAGTTGACTGAGAGACAAATGGAAAATCGAAGAGCCACTTCCGAAATTTTGCTTTTGCGGCAGAACAGAAAGAGTTTCCTGCATCGAATTGTTACTGGCGATGAAAAATGGATATATTTCGAGAATCCCAAACGCAGAAAATCGTGGCTACCACTTGGCAAAGCGTCAATATCGACGGCACGGCCAAATCGCTTCGGAATAAAGACAACGCTCTGCGTTTGGTGGGACCAGAAAGGAATCGTGTACTATAGGCTGCGGAAACTGGGCGAAACTGTCAATGGGCATCGCTACCGACAACAACTATTCAATTTGAACCACGCATTGCTCAAAAAACGGCCAAAATGGGCCATCGCAGTTCCATCGTCCACGACACCATAAAAACACTGAAATGGGATCTGCTACCGCACCCGCCTTATTCGCCAGGCCTGGCCCCTTCAGAATATCACTTGTTCCGGTCGATAGCGCATGGCTTGGGTGGGCTACACTTGGCCAATTACGATGCAGTACAAAATTGGTTGGACGACTGGTTTCAGTCCAAAGACGCGTCTTTTTATCGTCGCGGTATCCATGTATTGCCAGACAGACGGCAAAAATGTGTAAATAGCGAGAACAATACTTCGAATGAACCATTTTTTGTATTTGTCTTGAAATTTTTTATTTTTTATTGGTAAAAAAAACCCGGAAACTTAGTTGGGCACCTAGTAAAAAGTTGGTTATCATGTCACGATAACGACCACCATTGATGGTAACCGCATTTCCCGCAGCATTCTCGAAAAAGTACGGCCCAATCACTCCTACAACCCAACATCCCCACCAAACAGTGACTCGTGGTGGATGCATGAGAAGCTGTTGAATCACTTGTGGATTTTCGGCCCACCAAATTCGACAATTTTGTTTATTTACGTAGACACTAAGTTGAAAATGCGCCACATCGCTGAAGATAATTTTCTTCGAAAAATCACCATCGATTTGTTGATGCTCCAATATCCAATTGGCGTATGTCCGGCGCTGCGCATGGTCTGCTGGATGCAGTTTTTATCTCAATTGGATCTTGTAAGCATGCATGTGCAGATCTTTAGTGAAAATTCGCTGCACAGAGCATCTTGAAATGTTCAATTGCTGAGCACGACGGCGAATCGAGGTGGAAGGACTTTCGTGAACACTCGCACTCACCGCGGCTATGTTTTCATTCGACCGACCGATACGAGGCCTGTCAGTTCTTTTCGCGGTCAGAATTGAATTAATAACCTCAAATTTTGTGATTAAGGGCTTAGGCCACTCTACGATTTTACAAAAATCGATTTTTTTGTTAAAAAGATACCTTAGTATCTGTCAAATAATATTCTAAAAGATTATAGGTGTGAAAAATCGATACTCAATTTTCGAAGGTTGTTGAAGATTAAAGACGTTGAAAGATTATTCATGTCGTGACTTTCTACTAACTTTACACGGGTTCATCTCAAAACTTCATTTTTCAAGTCGGCCGGACTCATAACTCGAACAAATTTCAACCGATTCACTTGTAATTTTAACTGTATATTTAGAATTACATTGTCTAAGGCACTACGTAGGATTTAACAAATTATATTGCATAGTTCGTTTTTTATAAACAATTTTCTGACGATTTTTTCATGGCATTTTATACTTTTTGTTTTAGAAATGCGCCATTTTGAGAAAAAACAATATATCACAAAAACTCCACGTACTTCTATAGCTACTCTTATATATAATCGAAAAAACTTTAGTGTCGCATCATAACTCAATAATTATAGTTGGTCCAGCCTTTGGGCTTCCAGAAATAAAGGCGTCATCCGAAAAATGCTGCTCAGTCGCCATTTTGACATGTACTGCTGCGAAACAATAATTTTGTATAGTCAATTACGTGTATAATACAGCCCCTATTTTTGTAGTTCCGATTTATTTTATGGTTTCGCTGGAAAAAAATAGCAGAATATGCCCTTTTTGGCCTCTAGAGTGGCCTAAAGCCTTAAATTCACCACAGTGTTTTGCGAGATGGTTCGTTATGAAGACCAAAACACGTGCGGACTTTTCGAAACGGTCCCTGCAAACTGTTCACCATTTTTGTAGTGAATTTTCCTGAAGCCAGTTGTCAAAGATTAGTACGCTATGTTCGCCACCAAAAAAATGGCGCGCAATTTGAAATATCAGGTCATTTTGAGACGCCCTTTACATACATCGACGTTCGTTGAAGTAAAACAATTTTTCTCGTGCAGCTCAAATCTTCTGCTAATTACTTTATCAGCTCGAACTCCAAAAAAGGAACGAACGCGTTGATAAAACAATCAATTCCGAATCTCACAATGGAATTAATTGTATCTCCCTGGAAGACCAAAAAACTCACGAAGTACAAGAGTGAAGAAAATATTCCTACATCGAGACTATTCCCCGCAGAATTCACGCGCTTGATAATTATTTATTGAAAACGAGTAGAAATAAATGTTGACTGACAAATACCGGGACAGACTTTTTCACCTGACAGTTATTCGATGTGAGAAAGAAAAAGGATAAGGAGAACGACGAATCCTTTTGGAAAAGTAACGACCTGGGTTCATCCCTGATCTCCTGCCAGGTGGTTATTAATTTCTTTGTCGGATGATTTTTAATAAAGCAAACCCCGGACAACCCGTGTACTATTCATCAAGGGATCCGACAGCGATTTTCTTGCCCGATTCTCTTCTCTGCTCTTTTCCGGCAAACTTTCGTTCACCTCACCCACTCTCGGCAACGCAAACCTTAACTCCGCCGGCTCTGCTCGTTCCATTCTGTCCGTTTATGTCTCGCGTTCGCGAAAAGCCTCGGACAAATGTAATCTCGTAATTAAATGTCGGTATTCCAGTATATTCACGACCGTTGGGCGCCAAACAAACATGTATATAGATATATGCGGAGGAAAACAACGGAGCCAGTTTTCCCAGTCTCCAGGCGAAGGCAGAGAGAGAGAGAGAGAGAGAGAGAGAGAGAGAGAGAGAGAGAGAGCGCGAGCGAGAAAGAGAGAGAGAGGTCTCGACAGAAGGGCCGCAAACCTCGGAACCCTTTTCCCATTTTCCATCCTTTTTCCACCGCCGTCTCGCCTCCGGCCACGGAACTTTTCTCGTGGAAAATTCATTTGCAATTTTCCACTCGACTCACCGGAGACTGCGGTGCGTTCGTCTTACGTCATACGTATATAGGTCGCTCCTGAGCATAAAAGGGCGTAACCTTTGCTGGTCCAATGGCAAGGTTCGCGCCCGTTTGTTCGACGGCAATCGACACGTGTATACAGAGGGCAACTTGCACGCCGCGAACCGGTAAGAGTAGCCACGACGACGGGAGAAAAGAGTTTACAACTCGTTGCTCGATCGTTTATATATACGCGATGCATGCAGTGGAGAACGACGGAAACAAAAGGAACCATAAAGCAAGGAAAGGAAGATTATGTGTATAAAGGCATATATATATATATATATATATATATATATATATAGACTCCTGGAAGGGCGCAGTTTGAGTCTTCTTGGGCAACGAATACTGCTTGCACTTTGCTTCTTGTTATTAACGTGTATTTATATATACAGTCGAACCTCGATACAACGACTCTCTAGGGAAGGTCGTTATATTCAGTTTTCGTTATATCGAGATCATGTTATGTAAAAAGTTCTTCACAAAAGATATTAGTACTATAAATATAGGGATATTTTTAAAAGAAAGAAAGGTTTAAATTAGAGCAATTTTTACAAGCAATTAGCAATTAGAGCCCAATGCATATTATTATGTTGTTGGATTAAGGTTTTGGGTGTGCATCGGAAGGGAATGGACAAATCTTCGTTATATCAAGGTTCGACTGTGTATATATATATATATATATATATATATATATATGTCGGAGAAGGAGCAGAAATCACTCGCGAACTTTGCGTTCTACGTGTGGGGCGCATGTTGAGCCATTAAAAGAACATTTTATTCACTTCGAACTCGAAAGATATCAGTATTCAAATATTTTCCTTGACAGGACACGTCGACTCTTCTCGAGATCTCTCGAAGGATTTTTCTTCGTTCTTCTTTTTTTTTATTAAACAGATTCTTCACAAAATAAATGAAGAAAAGCAACGACAGCCCTGTTCTCCTATCATCGACACGGCCAGACTGACTATCACACGTCCTCGTGTGTTGTGTTTGTTTCTTCTAAAAATAAAAGGAACTTTTTTTTTTTAGACTGCTCGGCCTTCCTGTCCTTATTATTATTTTAAATATCCAAAAAGTGCTCTTTAACAATTTCATGAATTTTGAGTACAAAGTTATGAGAATCGATCCGGTGACAAACCGTTGACGAAACCCCTTTATTATATAAATGATCATCTTTTCATAAAATCAGGAACTATTACAGTCTCCTCAAAAGACACATTCTTTTCATGAGATTTACATTCTTATTCAAAGACATGTAATCTTTACATAAAATTGCCAATTATCGATTGGACTTCACATTTTGACTGTGTGACAACACGAAGTTGTCCACACATCAACCCTTCAATGCACAGTCGCCTCATGCGACAGCACCACACCATTAGCCGTTACATTGCACCGTCTCCGCTCAGCGAAATGAGTTAGGTTCTTTGTGACTTGCAACTAATAAGGATAATGAATGTGTGCTTCTAGATCATGATCAAACCACGAAGGGAATGACAATCATTTTCTGTTCAAATACTCTCAAGTATTTATCAAGTACTCGTAATAAACAAGCACATCAAATAGGATGTCTCACGAAATCGATTCAATAATAATGTATTTTTTTTTTTTTTTAATTTAATACCTGAAATACTCAGTGACTCTTCCGAAGATTCAGCAAAGCAAATATCTAGTTCAGAGGGTACTGAGCAATCGGGCATTGCTCGAAGTCGGTCATGAGCATATTTATACGTTTGATTACAATTTAAAGATTTTAATATGTACCGGTCTCCATCTAATACTTCAGAAATGCGGAATGGACCTCTAAATTTTGAGTCTAATTTCGTTTGATTTCTTTCATGATTTTCAATTAAAACGTAATCCCCAACAGAAAATTTAGAAAGATTTGCTTTTCCGGCGTCAAATCGAGATTTATCCATTTGGGCGTTAATCTCGATTTTATTGGCTGCTTGCTCTCTGATTTCCGATAAGTCAATTTCTTTTTCATCGTCAGTTATCGGTAGTAAATTTAATGGTCTAGCTACACGACCGATCATTAATTCGAGAGGGGTAGCCTTGGTCACTCTACTGACAGTACAGTTCATTGCCAGTTGAATCTCTCCAAGAGAATCTTGCCATGATCTAGCACTATCCACTTCAACAGAAGTAAGCATATTTTTGAGTGTACTCATAACACGCTCGACTTGACCATTGCCCCGGCTAGTACCAGTAGCAATCAAATGAAGGTTGATGCAGTGGGAGTTACAAAAATCGCGAAAATCTTTATTTGCAAAGCATCTTCCCTGATCAGCAATTACGCGAACCGGTGCTCCAAATAAAGTAACAATTGACTTGAAAGCTGTTATAGCACTTACAGCGTCGACATGGAGAGAATGGTGAAGGCAAACGAATTTGGTAAAGGCATCAATAAAGACAAAAACATATTCTTTAATGTTATTTTTGCCACTGAGTTTTCCGGTGACGTCGATATGGAGAGTATGCCAAGGAATACTTACTTTCGGAATTGAATGTAATTCAGCTTGAATTTTACCGGAAGAAGATTTCGAAATTCGACAAGTAATGCAGTTTTCAACAAATTTTCGAACATATTGAGACATGTTAGGGAACCAATAATGTTGGTAAGCTTTCTCCAAAGTTTTGGCCCATCCCAAATGAACAATTGACTCGTGAACATGATTTATTATAGACCACTGGAAAGCTCTCGGGATTATTGGTAAAATATGCGTTTGATTATTTCGCTGTATTTTTCTGAAGAGAATTCCTGATTTAAGCTCATATGTTTTAGAAACATTTGGGTCAAGTTGATCGTTTTCCAATTTGGAAATAAGATCACGAATTTCACTATCTTTCTGTTGTTCCGCTTGCAACCATTTATCAGAAATTTGGGTGAAATTTATACGCTTTTGCTCAATTGTTTGGACATTTCGTTTGTTATTCTCGGGTAAAAGATTTCGAGAAAAGAAATCTGCGTGAGCCAATTTTTTTCCCTCTCGATAAACAATGTCAAAGTCAAATGACTGCAAAAATGCCCACCATCTATAGACTCGTGGAGTTAAATCGAGTTTTGTTCGAGAAGTCTTGAGAGAATTACAATTTGTAACTACGGTGAATCTCCTCCCTTGTAAATAATGACGGAAATGTTTAATAGCATTTACAACAGCGAGAGTTTCCAATTCGTACGAATGATATCGCGATTCTACTTCGGTTGTTCTTTTACTAAAATAGGCGACAACATGAGCTTTTCCATTGACTTTTTGGATGAAAACTGCACCATAACCAACAGAGCTAGCATCTGTATGCAACTCTATTGGAAAATTTGGATTAAAAATCATTAAAAGAGGGGAGCTGGTTAATCGAGAGATTATTTTTTGTCGAACTTCTTCAAGGTCTGGTTTCCAATCAATCTTCCCCTTTTCATTGGTGAGTTTATACAGAGGAGCAGCAAGTTTAGAAAATCCCTGTATGAACTGCCTAAAATAAGAGGCAAGTCCAATAAATTGTCTAAGTTGAGTAGCAGTTTGAGGAGGCGAAAGGGCAGTTAACGCAACAATCTTGCGAGGGTTTGGTCGAATTTCTCCTGCTGAAACCTCATATCCAAGAAATTCAATTTTAGTTTTTAGAAATGAGCATTTCTTTAAATTAATTGAAAATCCAGCCTTAATTAAAGCTTCCAAAACGATCTCTCGCTTTTGAATACCCTCGATAATTGTCTTTGATGGAATGAGAATATCATCCATATAACAAATAACAGAGGTATTTATCAAGTCTCCCAAAGCTTTGTTGATTGCTCGCTGAAAAACAGAAGGTGCATTTTTCAAACCGAAAGGCATCGCCAAATATTCATATTGCCCATCGGGAGTAACAAAGGCAGTTCGTTCGATGGAATCTTTATGAATGGGAATTTGGTGGAAACCGCTGGCCATATCGAGAGATGTGAAATAGTTTGCACCTCCTAATCTATCTATTTGGTCAGCAATGAGCGGCAATGGGTATTTATCAGCCACCGTATTATTATTCAGCTCCCGATAGTCAACGCACATTCGGTCAGAGCCATCTTTCTTTTTTACGAGAATAATAGGACTGGCAAAAGGAGAACAGCTGGCCCTGATAATATTCTTCTCTTGCAGTTCTTTGATTTTATCTTGTACTGTTTGGCGTTCAATAGGCGAAAGGCGATACGGCCGTCTTTGCACAGTTCGATTAGGATCCAATAAACGGATTTCAAGTTGTCCAGTCGTTACTCTAGGTTTAGGTATTCCTTTGACAAAAGTTAAAGAAAATTTATTCAAAACATCAATTAAAAGATGTTTGTCAAGATCAGAAATGTCAGTTTTTATTTCGCTGAAGTTTGGTGAACTGGAATCTACTTCGGAAATATTGATCCTCGGTATTCTTTTCAAAATTAAATTGTCAACCGTCATTTCCACTGAGTAGCCAATACCCAATATTTCTCGTCCAATAAGAATTTCATTGCCAAGAAAGTTATCATGAATCTCATGAAATAAAATTTCCAAGCAATGATCATTTATAGTCACTTGCGACAAAATTTGAGTGACACTTTGAATACTAGACGGACCTATTCCGGCAAGAGTGACCAAAGCGTGCTGACGTTTTCCTGTGAATTTTTGTGCAATACGCTCTTTAATCAGAGAGCATTCAGCACCGGAATCAAAGCAAAATGAAAACTTCTCACCGGAATGTAGTAGTTCGCCGAGAACTGGTTGAATTGAGCATAAATTAACGCGACGCTCCATTTGACCTTGAGCAGGGGTATGTTTGTCAGAACCAGAAAGCTTTTTGCAATTCGTAGAAATATGCCCGGCTTCTCCGCATTTGAAGCATGTCACAGAATATTTCTTTGCAGAGAAGGGTATTTTCTTGGAAGCATTCTCCGAGTTGTCCGAAATGAAGTTCGGTGAACGACTTCGACATTCAGAAATTCTATGTCCGATTTTTCCGCAGTTGAAACATTTCAGGGAAGATCTTGATCGTTTTGGGTCGAATGACGAGCTCTCTTTTGCTTGAGAAAAAGGGAAAACCCTTTTTCGATATTCCGCAGCCATTAGTTCTTGTTGTAGTTTGCTTCGAGAATTTATTTCTGACGTGAGGGCTAATCGTTTCAAACGTGGGTCTAATTGAGCCACATGAGCCAGCACGATAGAAACAGCAATTTCTTCTTTGCTCATTAGTTCTAGTCGTGGCATGAGCATGTTCAAAATTCGGGTTGAATATGCGGCGAAATTTTCCTCTTCATTTGGCTGACCGGAATTCATGGAAATTAAAGTTGCCGCAGGAGTCTCAACAATTTCAAAACGAGAGAGAAAAATGTTTTTAAATTCTCCCCAGGTCATTCCAGCAAAACTAATCTGAGGAAACCACGACGCAGCGGATCCTCTCATTGCTTTGCTCAAAGCAATAATTAATTTGCTTCCTCGAAGCTCCTCTTCTTGCATGCACAAGCCGGCTGTCGAATACCATGCACGAGCATTTACATCACCTTGGTCAGGGTTAAATTCAGGGAAAACAATTTCGGGCGAATTAGCTGGAGGACCACGGATCGATTGTATTATCTCCATCATGTTTTTGTTTTGATTTTCGATCAAAACTCTCCATTGGTCTTCGGATAAATTTTCATTCCGTCGAAGGCTTCGATTTTGAGAGGTCGATGACTCCATATCTCTCGGTAATCCCACTTCTGATGTCGGAGAAGGAGCAGAAATCACTCGCGAACTTTGCGTTCTACGTGTGGGGCGCATGTTGAGCCATTAAAAGAACATTTTATTCACTTCGAACTCGAAAGATATCAGTATTCAAATATTTTCCTTGACAGGACAGGTCGACTCTTCTCGAGATCTCTCGAAGGATTTTTCTTCGTTCTTCTTTTTTTTTATTAAACAGATTCTTCACAAAATAAATGCAGAAAAGCAACGACAGCCCTGTTCTCCTATCATCGACATATATATATGTCCGTATGTATGTATGTATGTATGTATGTATGTATGTATGTATGTATGTATAAGCAAGCAAATTTATCGGCGAAGAAAGTAAAGGTAAAGCCGAGAGAGAACGAGAAAATGCCAGTAATCTGATAGAAGCACATGAAAAATCTTGAAGCCATTATTATACTTTATCGTGCGAGACCCGTTTGCATGGAACGAGTGAACCAGCAAGAAGAAGATTGAATACGAGTCTCTGCAGCACACTAGCGATCTTAAGGAGTCTGCATAAACTTGAAATGTAAAAAATGTGGTTCTTTCAGTACATAGTTTGATATCGTAAGGTCTTATTTTCAATTTGCAACAAAGCTTTTGTAAAAATTTAACATTTTTGTATGGGTCCTTCCGTATTTGTTTTTGCCTTTGAATACGGATTCACTGTTAATTTCGTCCCAAGCTCTGAATTCCTATTTAAAAAATCATACCTTTTATTTTAAAAAATCGAAAAAAACACCATGATATTTGTAATCTACGGAAAATGTCTTTTCAGATAGACCCTTAATATTGTGTAAAGGTCGAAAAAAAATGTTCGACTTATTTTGTCACATTAAAAAAATCGCGAAAAGTCTGAAATTTCAAACCACCGTATAGCGTCGGGGATTTTGTGCATGTATTTGGTAGACTTAGAGAATGCCGCTTGATTCATCCCGATACGTCAGTTAGTTTTCCAGGAGGGCCCACTTGGAAAGGTATGGGAAAATTCGCAAAATCGGTGACCCGACTTCAAAATTCTGCAAAAAAATCATCAAATCATCGGAACTCCATGAATCCAACGGCATTTCGAAGAGAAAATGATTACGAAGAGAATGAGCACAATGCAAAGTTCCAAATCCAAACCGAAATAAATAACCGCGGTACGAGTGAAATAAGTCACTATTTTTGGCCAGATGCGAAAAAATGTTGGATTTTTGTTTTCCGTTTAATAAGTTCATATCCATGTATTTATACCCCTTGAATACGAATTCACCATTCATTTCCCGCTAAACTTAAAATTTCTATTTAAAAAAATTGCCGGAAGTGTTTGAAATCTCGTTTTCGCGTATAGTAGACATAATGTTGAATTTTCGACAAAAATAATATAATATTCCTAATCAGCAGAAAAATTGCCCACTAGATAAATAGGTGAAATGATTTGAAAGACGAAAAAAAAAAATTTGATCCTATTGCCGATTTTTCCAAAAACCACAAAATTCAAGTCGCCGTATCGGCGGTCCTATTTGAATCGCGAAGACTTATTGGGGGGAGTTTAGAAAAGGATTTTAGTAGACTTACAATCTGGGGAATACTTTATAGGAGATGAGTGTGCCCGACGCATCTCTCTCTCTCTCTCTCTCTCTCTCTCTCTCTCTCTCTCTCTCTCGCTCTCCCCCCTCCCCACTTTATTGTACACTTCCCACCCTCAACATCTTTTTTTTCGTGTTATTTTTAATTTCACTTGCAGATGTAGCTCGTTCTCCTTATACTTATGGTAACCTCGCAAAAGCACAACGTTAAATATAAATTACTCATTACACTCTCGTCTGACAGTTCGGATGATGCATTTTTGCTTCGTGATCATGCTCCGCTGTTTCTTTATTTTTTCTAACGTTCTTCCAGAAGCCCCTACGGTATATTTTCGATGATGATTTCATGCTTCGACATACGTGGGAGTGGATATAAATTTTAACTACAGTGCTAACGGATTGTATACGACTGAGTGAAGTGGTCCCTGCTTTTTTCACCCTATATACTCATATGTGTTTATAATTTACATCAAGCGAAGAAAGAAAGCGTTTAAAAGTGCTTGAAATTATATTCTTGGATATCGAAGTAAAATAAATATTTATTATTAGCTGAAAGATTTGAGTCGACATTCTTTTTTCTGCATTTAATGCCAAGCAATTTTGAACGTTTTTATCTTTGAATTGTTGCAAATTATATATATAAAATTATATATATATAATATAAATATATATATAGGATTGTATTGGTCTAAAAAAATGGACGTTTAAAATTGTATGCAATTTTGTTTTGCGATCTCAAACTAAAAAAAAATATTTATATCATCTAAAATATTTTTAACAGCATTTCTTTGTTCTAATTCAATATCAAGAAATCAAAAACGATCCTATTTGAAAAAGTATGAAAATTATATCTATACATATACATATATATGTACATATATACATATGTACATATACATGTACATATATACATATACATATACATACATATACATATATACATATATATGTGTGTGTGTGTGTGTGTGTGTGTGTGTGTGTGTGTGTGTGTGTGTGTGTGTGTGTGTATTCTGGTTCGCGGCCGTGGACCAGTTGGGCATCGACAATGGAAATGGATTTGGATAAAATTGAATATCGCCTAACATCAGTGGCATTAAAATAGCGGAAATTCATTTTATTTGAATATCGAAAGATCTAATTCCAAGCAATTTTAAACGCTTCTTTGTCAGGTATAATATATATATATATATATATATATATATATATATATATATATATATATATATATGTGATCGGAATTAGATGTTTCGATATTCAAATAATATGAATTGCTGCTATTTTAATGCATGTGCATCCATCAACTGATTTTAGGCGATATTCAATTTTATCCAAATTCATTTCCATTCTCGATGCCCAACTGGTCCACGGCCGCCAACACGGCGACGCGAGATGTGCAATCGCGGCAGCAAGTCGTTTCTTTAAAAAATGCGAACTTTCCGACCATAACGGTGGAAGACCCGGCCCAAAAGAGCTCAACTGGACACATGGAGCGTTTTGCGAGTCGCCAGCTCTATTTGAAACTATAAAAAAGGGTACCTAGTTTGGCTTCCTAGTCAAAACGGACACTCAGCGACGAGGGCACGAGAGGGATTTTTTTTTTCTCTTCCGGCGCGAATAAATGCGAGAATAGCGGAAACGCCTTGCTGCGTATCGCAGCGGTGCTTCAAACATTATTTTCCGAGCGACCTGCGTTGTTTCGCACTGAACTGCGGGAGTTTATAACTGGACTAAAAAAAAGGCTGAAAAAAAGATCGAGATAGAATGGACACTCGCGACGAGGCTTATGTATCGATTGGATCGCTCATGCTTCGGTACTCGGTAACAGTCACATACAGAGAGGGAGACAGAGAGAGGGGGGGGGCGGCTTACGAAACCGGGGGCGACGAGTTTGTTCCGCACACCCAAAATAAAAGTGGAAAATAGGGAGACAGCGTGAAAGCGTTTATAAACGTATAACAAAAAAAAGAGACACCCGCGCACATATGTGCAAGAGACATGCGTATGTACATATATACATAGAAGCAGACGTACTTCCTGTTGGCTGTGTAACTCCGAGGCTATCGGGAGTGTCACAAAAAAAAATATCGACCCAACGCGACATTAAGAGTGTACTTTGGACGACATCAATGATGTCACATAAAAGTACGATAAAACCTGTACCGCTCCTCCCTCCACATCGGAAATGAGATTTAACTTGAGATTGCGTCAAATTACGAAGAATTTATGTGACCATTCGAATCGCGTTCCTAGATCGCGCACGCTTTCCAGCAATCAAAGTGTACATAAAAATTAGTCTCCCGTGAAATTGCAACGCATTTGAGTTGCTGATAATGATTCATCTTCTTTCGTGAAAACGCGCATCCGGTAGACTGGATAAAAAGCATAACTAGTAGTGCTCGCCTAACCAGTACTTTCCGCGCGGCATGTGGAATCATTGACAATTATCTTTTATAGTCACAGGCGCGCTATGAGGAGACTATGAGAGGATAACACATAATGGCATTGGGGAAAAAAAGAAACTGCCAATTTCGCGGATTCTGCACGGGCAGAGCGCAAGCAAGAGAAGCAACAGTATAGGAGGACGTAGGAAAAAAACTACCCTGTATGATGCTCCAGACTCGCGGCTGAAATTAAGGGGTCTTCTTACTTTAGATGCTCAAAAAAGGCTATTTTCATGAATGCTTTTGATAGGTTTATATTATAGATATTGATATATCATTTGTTACACTTAATAAATACACTTTCGAAATAAATTTAATTTTTTTAAAATTTATTCAAGTCACTATTTATAGACGAAAATGGTAGTTAAAAAAATGTCCTTAAAAATTGTAGGTCTGCGCTGTTGATGAAATCTCGGAGACGGATCATTCGAAACAAAAAAATCAAACGGTTTTAGATTCAGTATGCTAATGGCTATAGCGCATATCATACGATTTTTTATACATGCAAAAATACAAAATGGCGGACATTTTTCGAAAAAAAACGTGTTTTTTCACCGTTTCTTGGCAAAAAAGAGTAAATATCAATTTAAAAAAATCCTTTGTTATGCGCTATACCTAAAGTTGTAAAGAATATGTGGTTAAAATTTCATAAGGATCGGGTCAATAGTTTCGAAGATTTTATCAACAAGCCATCGAAAAACGTTGTGTGGAGAAAAAACGCGGTTAAGGCCTTAAGCCACTCTGGAGGCCGAAAAAATAGGCTTTTGGGAATTCTTTTTCAGAAAAACTACAAAATAAATCGAGATTACAAAAAGGGCGTTTATCATACATATCGGTGACAATAATTTTTTTTAAGCGATTCATTTCAAAATTGCGGTTGTGCAGCGTTTATCTCAAAACGGCATTTTTCAAGTTGGCCGGAAATATAACTCAGACAATTTTCAACCGATTCACTTGAAAAGTTGAATATATCTTGAAAAATACATTGTTTATGGATGTACGTAGGATTTTTTTTATATTGCATAGTTAATTTGTTATTAACAACTATTTGACGATTTTTTAGGTAAATTCTTCTCTTTCCGAAAATTTGCCTAAAAAATAGCCTAACCCCTTAAAGTTTGCTTGGGTGACATAAATAGATTAAAATTTTTTTTTTGTATTTCAAAAGTGTATTTATTAAGGGGTTGCCCCCATTTGCGATTTTGAAAAAATCGATTTTTTATTGCATTTTTTTTTAAGTATAAGTATCTAAGAATATGTCCTGAAAATTTCAAGTCGATCCGAACAAAATTGACTGAGATATGAGCGTTGAAAGAGAAGAATCCGCGTTGAAAGAGCGTTGAAAGAGAAACTTTAAACGCGTTTTTCTCAAAATGGCATTTCTGAAGTCAGTGACCAAGATTACTCGAACTAATGAACCGATCTTCTTGAAATTTTGCAGGCTTATTTAAAACATAAAAATGTAGTCTTTTTTTCGAAAAAAATGGCCGTTTTATAACCAAAAAACGGCCGTTTTTTTCGTTAAAATCGAACCATTACCTTTGACTGTCCGCCATTTTGTGAAAAATGAATATTTTTTAAAATCCTTCGATTAAAGACTAGTTTATAGTTATATTTGACTAAATCCATCCGCATTTTTTTTTTCAGATGATCCACTTCGCCGCAATGTTGGTCACCGCAAACCGTGTATATCAAAACATTATTTCATTGACGGCCATTTGCCGCTAAACAATGTAATATTTTTCAATAAAAAAATTACTGAAAGTTCTTCAAGATGTGTTCTTTAAGATGGTATATTGATCGATTAAAAAAGGTTTGTAGTTTTCTTTAAAAAAATTCATGAAAAAGGCCTTTTTTTGCGCTACAAGTGGGGGTAACGCCTTAAGTGTAACAAGTGCACAAAAGTGTATTTATTAAGTGTAACATGTTTTATATCAATATCTATATTATAAACCTATCAAAACATTCATAAAAATATCCTTCTTTAGCGTCTAAAGTGGAAAGACCCCTTAAGCTGTGAGAGGCGCCAAGACTTTTGGGGATCGCGAATGCCGTCGTCGCCACATCGCAATTTTTCAGGGTGTGATACGTGACCGTGAGTTGACCTCAAGGGATGTCGCGAGACTGATGTGATTCGCCTCTTGTCTTTTGTGACCATCACACACCACGGGGACTTGCGAGGCTGACGATAAAATTTCAAAAAGCAACTATACCGGATCTCTAGCCGAGCTTTTGATACTCGTTCGCATAAATAAATCGTCAATGCATTCGAAGTGGTTGACGATCGAGAGAAATGAGAATCTCACATGGCTAATCAGTTTTAACACACGCTCATCCGAGGTAACGAAAAATCGGATGGGTTTGACATGAGTTACGCCCTTTAAGACCCGAGTAGGTGGTCGTTTCCGGTCTAATGTATAAAAGTGCGCAAGGGAGGATTCACGATTACCGCAATACCTGCAAGGTCGCTAATCGGCCGAGCATCGTCACCTAATTGATTCGCTGTGGCCACAGGTAAAAAAAGTCGAACTTTTTTTTTACGGGACACACTAACGAGCCCAATCCCGGCACGATCATAGTTTTCTCTTCGGAGCCTCTAGAGAACTCCACCCTCGCTGTTCTCTAATGGTATAATGCCATTTATCCACGTGTCTTGCTACTCTTTTTTCAGTGTGGTTTTCTTTTACTCGTCATTTCCAGACTCACTTCTCTGCTTTCTCTCCATCTCTCTGGGCCTTTCTTTTCCTCGGTTTGGTTCGGACACAGCGTTCCTCGTGATATACGAACTACACGTGCTGAAAATCTTGTGTCATCGCGTGGAAACAACGCGTGACCGTACTGAGACACATACAAGTCGAATTTTCTCCATTTTCTATTGCAGAATTTCATACAGAATATTATATTATATAATATACATAACATGTTCTACATGCACTCAAATTCTACACAAAATTAAAGCAAACACTCCAATTTTATTATTGCAGCTTTGTTTACAAATTGTAGGATTTTAACATTTTATTCAGGGTCATTTGAGAAACAAGTGATACTTTAAAAATTTTGTGCGAGAGTAAATCGGTTATAACCTTTACTATATTTCAAATATTTCGAAATCAATGTACACCCACATATACAGAGTGTCCCTCTTATCTCTGCCACCCGGAATAATTCGGTAATTATCAACGTCACAAAAAAATCTTCCAGACAAAAGTTGTACGGTGTGAAGGGGGCCATCAAATGCGACCAATTTTTTTTATTCCGGTGGAGGCACTGACGCACAGTGAAGGTCACCTCCACTTTTTTTAATGGAATGGTACATTTTTTTTCAACCATCTTGTGGAGCACCTCAACCCGCATAAAAAATATTAGGGGGTCAAAGTAGGTCAAGGCCACTAGTTATTGGTCCCGATCCCGTGAAAGGGTCGTAGAACACGTTTTCCGCTATCAAATAACCCAGTAATGCTTTATGCAGAAGTGAACCATTTACGAGAGATTATTATTTTTTATTTTTAATTGGACGTAGGCCACTCATTTTTAAAAACTCTTAAATGGAATAAACCTTTGCATTATTTGTAGTTTTAGGACACAGCAACAAAGAAGCACCAACAACAAAATAAGAATAATCTGCAAACATTTTTCAGTTAGGGGTCCAAAACTCTGCAAGTCTAATAATTATTCCCATTTTATTGTTGATAATTCTTTGTTACTGGGTCCTTAGACTACGTTAATTAAAAAAATTCTACTTATTGCAAGAGTTTTCTTTAATTAATGTTTCAAGTTGCCTACCGCTCATTTATAAAAAAAAAAAAGAAAATAATATCTCGAAAATGGATCACTTTAGCATAAAGCATTACAGGGTTATTTGATAGCGGAAAACATGTACCACAACGCTTTCACAGGATCGTGACGAATAACCAGTAGCCCTGTATATTCGGTTCTTTGAATTTTAATCAATGGCAAAACTCCATTATATTACAGACTTTATTCGACGCCATTTACAGAACATTCGATATTTTTAACATTTTGTGCGAGAGAGAATCGTTCATAAACTTTATCATGTTTTGATGAGTTCGAAATCAATACACACAGACAAGGGTAAATTCGTTTATTTTAAGGGGTTAGGCCACAGTAACGGGTATAAAATCATGTGCGGATTTAACAATTCTTTTTCGTATGAACAAGTGATTCACTCATAAAATTACACATCTATTTAGTATGAATTTCGAGCTGTTAGAATTTTGTTGTATTTCTTTCGATGTAATGGCTGACTACTCGAAACTTCCCGAAACAGCTTTTTTCCAATTGGCGTGACAAATAACTTCGACAATTTTAACTCGATTTACTTCAAATTTAAAAGTTATGTTCCTAATTGCATTTCTCAGAGAAGTGCGTACGGAATTTCTGATTAATAAAAAAAAATTCGATTTATGAGCAGTTATAACGAAATTTTTCACTGAAAATTCATTTCTTAAGTTCAAATACCTACAACTATTGAACAAAAAAATATTTTTTTAATTTCCTACGTACTTCTCTAGGTATTCTAATGTAGATTGACGAGAATTTTCGTTTTTTGTTCTAGGTAAAAAATTGTGGATGCTAAATGTCACACCGCGGAGCGCCTAAAAAAGAGATAACAAAATATTAGTAATCGGCCATTTTGTACATCGAAAAAAAAACATTTCTAACAGCTTGATATTCATACTAAATAGATGTGTAATTAATTTTATGAGTGAATTACTTTTTCATACAAAAAAAAATAGTTAAATTCACACATGATTTTATACCCGTTACTGTGGCCTAAGCCCTTAAATACAGATATTCAAGTGCAAAACGTTATCATGTTACGAATTTTGCAAAATCAATATAAATATATATATATATATTTTTTTCGTTTTCGAATGCAAGTCTGGTTTAACCGATTTCTCTGAAAACCAGTACCCAAATTAACATTTTTCTGTTCGTCGTCAGCCGAGGTAAATAGGTATCCACGTTGCCTATAGAGATGAGCCTATCGTACGCCCCTGTGTACTTTGATATCATGCATAGCATTAAACGTCTACGAGCCAGGTAATAGCGAAGTGTGATTGAAACGAGCGAGGCCGTCAGAGGCCTCGAGCTGTTTGAAGTCACCGGGAGATTGACTTTTTTCGACTCCGACACTTGGTGAGCTACGATGAAAATTCCTTTTTTCGCGGATTCTTTTTATTATCAGCTGCGGAACATCATGCGCCGGTCATTTTACGTTTGATCGAGATGCGCCAGATATATCGAGTGACAAAGAACGACTTTGGATAAATAACGAACAATGGAAAGAGTGGAAAAAAAGGTTGCGCGAAATTTTCCAATATCCGGCGAGCTTCATTGCTCAAGAGAAAAGGTTGTCGACTTGAAAAAAAAAAGAAGCTAAGGAATTTGCACGTGTAGAGCGCGAGGATCGGGAGTAACGCGAGACTGATCAATTTTTCCGTCGGACCAACGCGCGTCCACGATAAAGAGCCGAGCCGTTGTCCCTCCCGGAAAGTTAATTACAAAGGTGAAGCACCGTGCGCGCAACTCCCGGAATAACCGCGTGAATGGGCTGCCAAGTAAATCAACGATGGGTGGAGTATATCGACTTTTAATGAAGATACCCGTGGCGTGTGAAACTTCATTAAGAATTTCGCGTGTATAAAACACCCGCGATCGGTCACCGCTATTAGGGGAAGTAGAGGCAAGATGAGAACGCTAAAGTCATGTATAAATGAAACAATACATGTGAATCAGTCAACTTTAATTATTCTTTTAAACTAATCAACATTTGTTAATTTTCTAATTTTGGAAACAAAAAAACGATGAACTTCCGAAAAGGACGCACCTCCGATTAATTTGGAATTTTATGTACCCACGTGTTTTCACTCGCTGGTCACGAATGTGATAGTAAAAATACCCGCATATTTAATTTTCAAGGTCAAAACTCACAAAAACTGATATTTTTAAAGTTTTTCTATTTTATTGTAATAAATGTTGATCTTAGAGAAAAATGTTTCCTACAAACGATGTAGCCTATAAAAAGATTGATCTTTTATGTTCTATATAAGTTGTGTCGAAAACCAATCTGTTTCGAGAAAAATGGGACAATGCTCCAAATAGTGCATTTTCCTAAACTCCATTAGTTTAGATATTATTTCCTTACGCACTTTACCGCGAGGAGGTTGCAGTTTGATTTTTAACACTTAAATAATAAACAACACACAACAAACAAATCCAAACAACAAACCCAGACAAACTCCAAACTTCCCGCGGTAAAGTGCGTAAGTAGATAATATCGAAACTAATGGAGCTTAGCAAATTGTACTTATCGGAGTATTAGCCCATTTTTCTCAAAACAGAATGGTGTTACACAAAAATTGTATAGAACATAAGAGATCAATCTTTTTATCCGCTACAACTTTAGTGAAAAATATTTTTCTCTAAGATCAACGTTTATTAAAATAAAGTAGAAAAACTGTCAATAAACTTTGAAAATAACTTTGAAAATCGTATTTGCGGGTATTTTCATTATCATATTCCTAATCAACGGGTCAAAATACATGGGTACACGAAATTCCAAATGAATCGGAGGTAGGCCTTTTGTGGAACTACACCCAAAAAAATCAGTCTCTAATTGTTAGCAAACAATATATATTTTTAATTAAACCTTTATTTTTCCCATCTTACTCCATATGCGGAGCAAGAGTTAACAGCGCTGGGAGCATGATGGGACAAGAATTATTGGCATCTTTCGCATATAACCATAGTTTCATTCTCAATACCAGCAATTTGATACGCCAATCGTCTAAGTTCTGTAGTATTTACTTCGAATAATCTTGCTTCCATATCTTTTAAATCATTTTTTAGATATTCTTTTTCCTCTGGTAGAAACACCGGTAGAAGCGAAACCAAAGGCCCTACTAGTTTTATTTGACCCTTTCTTGTAGCTTTAAGGCAGTCATCTGATGTGACGGGACCGAAAAAAACGATTTTGTTTGCGCCAATTGCAAAAAATTGGTGCGGGTTATATGAAGCCGGCATAGCAGACTAATGGTGAGTTTTCTTTGTGTAAATCATGCTTAAATTTTTAAACCCGTTTTTCTCAAAACTGGATTTTTCAAATTGGCTTCCATGATATCTCAAAAACGATTGAACGGATTTCGCTGAATTTTTTATGCTATAGTCAGCATGTCTATAGTTCTCATCCAAACTTGAATATTTCTGATGTCAGCCATAGTTTTTCTTTAAGTTGAAAAAGTCGAAACAAATGACGAAACTTGGAACTTAACTAAATTTGTACGAAAAATTCAATTTTTGATATTTTCGCTTTACTCTAGTTTCGGCGATAGCGTCAGGACTACAAATTAAAATGCCGTTTGATTCTTTAATTTCAGATGAGCAAAACCTCCAGAATCACGGTAGCCGTCAAACAACCTTTTTCACACATTAGGGTCTTCCGAACGATGTAAAGTCGATTCAACTCATTATTTTTCTAACAAAATCCTGAGGGACTGTAAAAATAAATGTGTGGTGAAAACTCAAAGATAGTGTGCTTTAATGGTTCACCAAAAAAATCCCAAAAAAGCGAAAAACATAACTGTGACATGGGATGACCCCGTAAACACGTCCCTCTAACGTAAATAGTGGTACGTTGTAAAATATTGCGACTTTGCAATAGCTTGTATTCGTCTTATCCCATTAGACGGCTAACGAATCAACTAAAAATCACGCAATAACCTTGAACATTTCTGACAAACCGTTCTAATTATATTAATGATTAGTACTTTCACTGTGTTTACTTATTTGTTTCTTATTAAGGGGTTACCCCCACTTGCGGTTTTGAAAAAATCGACTTTTTTTATTGCATTTTTTTGAAGTATAAGTATCTGAGAATATGTCCTGAAAATTTCAAGTCGATCTGAACAAAGATGACTGCGATATGAGCGTTGAAAGAGAAGAATCCGCGTTGAAAGAGCGTTGAAAGAGAAACTTTAAACGCGTTTTTCTCAAAATGGCATTTCTGAAGTCGGTGACCAAGATTACTCGAACACTAATGAACCGATCTTCTTGAAATTTTGCAGGCTTATTTAATACATAAAAATGTAGTCTTTAATCGTTCGATTTTTTTTCGAAAAAAAATAGCCGTTTTATAGCCAAAAAACGGCCGTTTATTTTCGTTAAAATCGAACCATTAACTTTGACTGTCCGCCATTTTGTGAAAAACGAATATTTTTTAAAATCCTTCGATTAAAGACTAGTTTATAGTTATATTTGACTAAATCCATCCGCATTTTTTTTTCAGTTGATCCACTTCGCCGCAATGTTGGTCACCGCAAACCGTGTATATAAAAACATAATTTCATTGACGGCCATTTGCCACTAAACAATGTAATATTTTTCAATAAAAAAATTACCGAAAGTTCTTCGAGATGTGTTCTTTAAGATGGTATATTGATCGATTAAAAAAGATTTGTAGTTTTCTTTAAAAAAATTCATGAGAAAGGCCTTTTTTGCGCTACAAGTGGGGCTAACGCCTTAATATCAGCAACTCAAATGAACCGAAACGATGGTAAACTTTACCATCGTTTCGGTAAAGTGAAGTTTACCATCGTTTCGGTAAAGTAAAAACAAAAAGTATATCGTTTTGTCAAAAAATCGATATTGTTTTCTCGCTGGAAACGCGTGCTTCCACCACAGTGGATACTTTCACACTCATTATCCATGTCGCCACCCCTTCAAACCCCAACCGCAGCACACACTGTTTAGTAGCTAGGCTTTTGATTCATCTTACCCCGCACCTTCGTCTTGCCCCTAGTTCCCCTAGCGCCATCGCTTGCATACCGCGAGACACTCCCGGGCGCGCGATCCACGTAATTGCTCGCCGAACACTCTCAACAGCCGTTCAAGAGCGCAACGGCAGTTGAAGAGCGAAACATTGAAGTCGGACGAAGAAAAAAGATGAGCTGCCGCAATCCTCAAATTTGTGAATATGTATGTCGAAAACTCTTGGTTTTGTAGCTCAGGTTTGCCCTTAGAGGCCTTCATACGGATAAATTTATCGGAAACTGAGCACGGACAACTAAAATTGCGTATATTCAAGATAGTTCCGCAAATTAAGGGATCTTCTCACTTTAGACGCTAAAGAAGGCTATATTCATGAATGTTTTTGATAAGTTTATATCATAAATGTTAATATAAAAAATGTTCCACTTAGTAAATACACTTTCGAAATACATTTTATAAAAAATTTCCTTCATTTAGGTCACTGTTTATAGGCAAAAATGGTAGTTAAAAAAATGTCCCAAAAAAATTGTAGGTGTGCTCTGTTGATGAAATCTCAGAGATGGATCAGCCGAAACAAAAAATCAAACGGTTTTAGATTCAGTTTGTTAACGGCTATAGCGCATATCATACGATTTTTGATATATGCAAAAATAAAAAAATGGCGGACATTTTTCGAATAAACAAAAAACGTGTTTTTTCACGTTTGTGGCCAAAAAAATTATAAATATCAAAATTTAAAAAAATCCTTGATATGCGCCATAGTTATAGTTGTAAAGAATATGTGGTTGAAATTTCATAAGGATTGGTTCAGTAGTTTCGAAGATTTTATCAACAAGCAGTCGACAAACGTTGTTTCGAGAAAAACGCGTTTAAAGTTTGTTTGGGTTACATGAATACATAATTTTTTTTAAATGTATTTCTCAAGTGTATTTATTAAATGTAACAACTTGTATATCAATATCTATAATATAAACCAATCAAAAAAATTAATGAAAATAGTATTTTGATTAGCGTCTAAAGTGAGAAGACCCCTTATGCGCGGATGGTTGGGGTTATTCGCAAATATTGATTGCGTTGTAGGAATATACCCCCATTATTCCCACAGCCAATTATAGTTGCGGCTCCAGCCTTCCATACTACATCGTTATTATGTATATCTCACTTGGAAAAGTCAGCTACTCCGAGTCACGGAGCGATCTGTGGGAACTCTAACCCATAGTAACTTTTGTGGTACCAGTTGCTCATTTTCCATATACTTTGTCACCATGGGCCGGTTCGTTTTATCTTAATTTTCCACACTTTTGCCATATCCAGCCACTAAATCTTTAAGGGATTATCGCAGTGTAAAATTTATTTAAAAAAACGATTTTTTTGCATTATGATGTATAGACGGTTATAAACATACTGTTCATATACTTAGATAAGGGTAAGTAGACAATTTACACGAAAATTCCGCACTCGAAACTTAAAACGCGTTTTTCTCGAAATGCCGTTTTTCAAAACGGTGTACGCTATCAAAGGAAAATTTTTCAAGCTATCTGTCTCAAATTTCGACACAACATCCTACACGCCATTCTTTATCTTGCTATGGAAGCTGCTTCTTAATCTTCATATTTTTTTAACGAAAAACTGTCGAAAAGATCCGCTAAATTAGATACTTTTTTTTTCTTACCACCACCATTTTGTCAATTTTGATTTTAGAAAACCTCCATAGCAAGATAACGGCTTTCATGCTGATAAATAATCTTTTTACAAATTTTGTTTCAGCTAATATTTACGGCCATAACCATGTACACCGTGAGGACTCTTTTTTTCAAAGACATTTTCAAACGTTAAAAACATGTAAAAAATAAAAATAAACGTTTAAACATTCATTTTCTGTTCTTCATGAGTGGTTTGATTTGACATGATAAAATCAGACTGATTAGCGTATTTTAACCATCGAAAAAAAAATCGCGAAAATCAGCTATTTTTTGACCCGTTACGCTGTGATGATTCCTTAATAGAAAGTCCACAAAAGACGCTAGAAAAAGGTAAAAGGATGCGTGGCTGAAAAGAAGAATCTACCACTTGTTAAAAAGAAACGGAACCCGTGCAGAAATTTGTTCGGGAGTCCCCAGATCCTACCACATCCCCCTATGGATTTGATAGAGTTGCCACACGTAGGAAGTCCACATTGGAATTCAAGTGGATTCGACGCTATTTCCGAACTGACGTCGTTCGACTTTTTTTTTTCAATTTTCAACCGGAGTTTGTTGGATGCCGAAAAACAATATCCTCTCGTGACCCCGCACACAAATTTGTTAGGGAGTCCCAAGATGCGCCCACATTTCTATAGGGATTTGTTAGCGAGATCGCACATAGGGAGTCCTCATTGGAATTCAATTGAATTCTACACCGTTCCTCAATGAATGCCGTTTGAGAATTTTTACCACGTTCGCATCGAAAATATGTGAAAAGTCACGAAAAAAGCCCGGCGTGTTGAAACATACCTGCACGCTTCACGAGCGTGCACATGTGTGGTGATATTATGTCAAAGTGCAGTAAAATAAATAACAAACGACAATTACGGTGGATTTTCAGTGATGTGATTCAACTCGATTTTTACTATGTGCTTTTCTAAGCGATTTATACTTTTTGAGATAAGATTTATACTTTCTTGGGATCCACCTATTTTGTAGATTTATATATTTTGTTTGGCAAATTCAACGTGCAGAATGCGACAGTACCAAGAAGAATTGCATCAGAGTGAGTGTGATACTGTGGGAAACCTTTAGGATTAAAATTGGAGTCATACATTGGATTCCAATGGGGAATCCCAATGAGAATCCAATACCCGAACGTGACGTTTTAGCATAGGGATTTAGACTGATAGGGATCCAATGTGTGACGAGTATGAGAATCCAATTAAATCCCGACGCCAACTTTTTCACAAATAGAAGCTAAAAGGAACGAAATGTCGTTCCTGGGTAAACCAACATCTAGACACTATCCTTATAAATAAACGTTTAAAAAAATGATCCAACCGATCGAATCTAGCCTAAAAAAATGTATAAACTATCTTCAGTCATTCTCCAGCTCACCAAAAAAATCCTGACCACAGCACAAACCCTAAAAGGACTGCATCTTTTGAAAAAATAAAAACTTCAACTGCACCTTTCCGGAAATTCGAATATATCCTCACGTAGTCTACAGCCTGTAGCCGCATCACCTATTCATAAGAACGTATGAAAAGGGAACAAAATAAAAAAGCTCGGGTCTAGGTGTCCCGACCTTCTGGACCATTATCCCATTAGAGTAAATGCAAAGTGGGCCATATAGTCACCAACGTAAATAATACTGTGGCTGGTTTTTACTCGCCCTCGTCCCATAACGTTACCATGATAATAGTAATACTGAAACTACGAACCCGGTGGACCGACACTGCGAGGGTGGCAAATGAAAAAGAGAAAGATGGCGGTTGCGGGGTAGGGGGCAACGGAAGAAACGAATCAACTATATATATATATATATATATATATATATATATATATATATATATATATATATATATATATATATATATATATATATATATATATATATATATATATATAATAAAGATGTAGAATCGATAAAAGGATGGAGGCGGACAGCACAGTGCCGTCAGGGGAAGGGTACGAGGGTTTCGCCTCGAAAGTGTGAGAGAGAATGTAATATTCGAAGGAGCAGCCGGGGTGCATTTACATGATATGAATATAATGGAAAGGGCTTCACCGGCAGGGCTCTCTGCCGACACTTCCGGGTCGTGGTCTCTCGACAACGAACGCTACCTGTTGAACAGAGCGAGTTGAACCCCGCGGTGACCTACAGGACATTATTTTGACGCTCGGCTCGAGCTAGCCAAGATAGACAAATCCATCGACCGTTGGCGCAATAGAAATCACGCCGAAGTTTCTATCGTTCGAGTGCAATGGAAACTATTGTTTCCAACGTGCCCAAACCTTTTTTTCGGCTGATTTGAGCCTTGAAATTGTCTCGTGCGATTGTGAGGATCCTCGGGAGAGATTGATCATCGAAGTCGGCACTAAAATATCTGAGATAGCTATAGAAGTTTTGAGAACGGGGAAAAAATGTTGGTCACCTATCAAGGCTACGGTCATCGACACCATGAATGAGGCTCAAAGCGAATTGTTCTACAAATCTGGCCCTTCTACGTTTGCCGGCGGTCCATTTTTTATCTCGCTCCGAGCTGTACTCGAAAAAAGATTATCTGCCTCTTTTCCAAATCTATCTCGATCACACTACATATATATATATATATTATGCGTGTAGTGTTTTTCTTTTTCTCTCCCGGATCGATCATGCTCTCGGAATGATTTGACACAATATATTTTGGAGCATATCTGGGAATGCGGCATGACGCCGAATCCGAACAGTCGAACGAGATTTGGGATGATTTATCGTCGATGATGCAATACCGAGCGCGCTCGTGCGCCTAAGTGATTGAGTGCTGGTTTCGAGGGTCGGCAAGTATATAACGAGCGTATGAATGGCTAAAGAAAATTCTGAGATCTATACATATCTGTATAGTATTCTGACTCGTAAATATCTCACAACGTAGACTTACGTGTATAGTATTTAGTGTGACTCGTAAATATACCGGTCAATATATACGTAGGATTATTTCTAGTGTGCCTTATTTACGAGTCATCTGGATTAACGCTCGTACTGTATACGTACGCTCAATGTTAATTCGCAGTAATGGCTGAGCGTATTATTGACGCAGTGAGTGGAGATTGACGCCGGTCTCCCTGTCAATCGGGGCGCTAATAGGATTCCCTTTGCGTTACGTAGAGACACATACACACATACCCACATATGCGTCTATGTATATATATATATATATATATATATATATACAGGGTGTTAGGAAGATCGATGCGAAGCCTTAAGGGGGTTATTGGTCACCTCGTTAAGAGCATGTCTAATCTAGGTTACCTTAGTCCAAAGTCTAAGGATTTCGAGTTATCATGGTAAGTATGGTTTTTGAAAAATTTCCCAAAATTAGGTAATAACCCGTTCATAATGTTCAAAAAGACAATAATCGGTAAGGAAAAACTCATTTGCGTTTTAGCTTAATGTTTATTCAATCGGTAAACGCCAATGCAAACACCTGTATCAACACAACCAACTAAATGGGACGTGTTGAATAATAAAAAACTTGTCAAAAAATAATAATCTCTCTTATGTTAAGGGGTAAGGCCACGATAGAATTGGCAAAAAATCGATTTTTTTCGCTAAAACGGTGCTTTATCATCAGAAGAATAAGTTACTATTCGATTTATAGCAAAAACGTTTTTTTTTCGCCGACTTTGAGCGTATAACGTAAGCCCACTCTGGCACGGCCATAGGGTACCAAAACTTTAAACGCGTTTTTCTCCAAACAGCTTTTTTCCGCACGCACGCACGCACGCACGCACGCACATGTATATATATATATATTAGGGTGGCAAATTTAAGCTCAATTTTTTTTCCTTTTTCTCACCATCCAGTTATCTTTTTTGACCCTTTCAATACAGCATAAACGATCCTATAACGACGCATAACATCCCATAACGTCCCGGCCCTAATTTCAATTTTTTTTCCAGACTGGGACAGCATCTGTCCCAATCAGCAATCTGCGCGCGGTAAAAAAATATTTAGAGATCGCTCAAGCCTCCCAAAAATTCATATTTTCATTAAAAAACTATTTTTTTCGTTCACTTTACACCCATGAATGTTACGCTTTATAATTTTTAAATTGATCTCGCTAAAGCTCTGGCCGGTCAATGAACATTTAGTGGTCGCTCAAGAGCTTCGAAATTTCCAATTTTCGCCAAATTTTTTTTACTCATCTCACTCATAAATCTTACGCTGTGTAACATTTTCAAAACAATGAATCGTTTTTCTTTGGAAACAGATTTTTCACACTACTAAGCCAAGAATTATAATCTTTGTTGTCATAAAAACATTCTTTAAAGCTCATGTCCGTAAGCTAAATTATAGGTTACCCGTTTTATCGGGTTAGAAGAGTGAGGTAAATTAAAAAAATCTGTTTCTAAAGCAACAAAGGATTAATTGTTTTGAAAATTTTACAAAGTGTCGAATTTATGAGTGAGAAGAGAAAAAAAAGGTTCGCGACAATTCGAAATTTCGAAGCTCTTGAGCGACCACTAAATATTCATTGGTCGGCTAGAGCTTTCGCGAGCTTAATTTAAAAACTACAAAGCGTAAAATTCATAGGTGGAAAGTGAACGAAAAAAACGATTTTTTAATAAAATTCCGAGTTTTTGGGAGGCTTGAGCAACCTGTACATTTTATTTTTGACCGCTCGCAGCTTTCGCGCCAATTTTTTTCTTTTAAAGTAGATAATTGGATCGTAAGAAAAAGCAAAAAAATAAAGCTCAAATTTGTGCCACCCTAATATATATATTTACACACAATAATAATGTGAAGTCAAACATGTGTCCAGGCTCGTTTGCTTCGCAAAGCGGAACCCTCAACGAGGAAAGCTCCTTTGAAGGCCGCAGGACTCCACCTTCAAATATATGCGCGCTGTATACATTTTGGCCAACGAAATATAGATGTTTGATTAACGAGAAGAGAATTCCATGTTACTTGATTAGCATGGCAACGTACCGGACATACGATATTCTTTGGAGTGCTTTGTATGTAAAGACATACGCTCGGCAATCAAATAGACTGATGTGAATTGGATGATCAGATGAAGGCTTTTTTAATGCTATTAGTGCCTTAAAAAACCATGAGCAATTACAAACATTTGGGATGCGCAAGTATAGAAAAAGATTTATTGTAATGTGATATTTTAAACGTACAAAATACGACTCAAGAGATGTAAGTCGTATTGGATAAGCCTATCAGCGGAGTCGTGTGATAAGATTGAAGCTATAGTTTCTTTATGGGAGAAAGTTTAATCGAAGGGAGATTCCTGGGTGTGGTAATTTCTCCTTTCATTTTGATAGTTATTGGATAAGTAGTGGTCTCGAGGAGATATTGTCTCGATGACGAAGCGATTATTAAAGCGCGTACATGTTATGATTTAATTCGAATTATATATTGGGAGAAAAGAAACTTGATTTTTTTTGTTCGAATCGAATTATATGTATGGGGAAAATAAACTTAGGGCCGAGTTGATATTCCGAACTTTGAATGATCAGAACGCTCAAACCCATGTAGAGGTTGCCATGAGTTGCCCAATGTTACGATCAGGCCAATATTGGCACCATCGTATAAGCCAACAAAAGAGAAATAATATTGGCCCATTACTGTTCCGCTCTAAACTGAAAACTGGCACAATATCGGCCCATCCCTAAAGCCTGTCCTGGCCCATCATTAAAAACTAATAAACAGCCGTGATAGATAAACAATATTTGCCAATTCTTAAACCGGTGATGCTAAAGTACTGCCAATTACATTGGCCCATTATTGTTCCGTTATAAATTGAGAACTGGCACAATATCAGCCCATTACTAAAACCTATCCGGGCCCATTTGTGAAAACCAATAAACAGCCGTGATAGTTCATCGAAATTTGCCAATTTTAAAACTGGCAATGCTAAAATACTGGAAATTACATTTAATTAATCTAAGCCCTTTATTGGCTAAGTGGGTCAGACCATACCTGCTTTTATTTTATTTGAGGCTTGGGTTATTCATTATCTGTATATTGTGCCAGTATAGGCAAATAACTGGCACGTCATATATATTAATCGTCTATATTTTGTAGTTCAGTTTTTGTAATCAAGTCTTGGCCCATTATTGGCATTTGTAAATAACCAAGATAAGTAAGTAAAATATGCCAATTTTGAAACCTGTCATACACGCAAATCACAATTTATTTCAAGGTTATTCCATGAAATATGTATCCATAAGGACCAATCTCGGGCCAATCTTGGCCCGATATAGGTTGAACATTTATCACGCACTCAAACAAACCCACACAAACTCGCGGCCCAATATTCTAGATCGACAAACTTCTAGATAAACCAACTGTGAAGGCCCATCATAGAGCCAGTGGGCAATTTCTACATAGGCCCTTTAAGAGGGCCCACATAGGGCCAAGTGCAATCACCAACATTGCCGCTACAATGAATTAAATCATTGGCCCAATAATTGTTGGCTCTGTTGGCCGATATCGGGCCGTTCTTATCATTTCTACAAAGGCACCTCATTGGTAAATACTCACGGCCCAATATTCTAGAAAGGCTAACTGTGAAGGCCCGTCCCAGGCCCAACGGTCAATCTCTACATGGGAAACTCCAAAAGAATACTACCCCGAAAGATCAACACTCCGAGAGAATTTTACACGAAAGACCAAAACTCCGAAAATCTGAACACCGTCAAAATAATTCGGTTATGGAAATTTCAAAAGTTTCAACATTTTTAATAAATCGACGAATTATTTGAAGAATTTTTTATTTATTGAGGAGTGATTTTACGTCACTTTTTAAATTTGTTTAGACAATGTCGTACGTTCTACATCATTTACAGTCAATTACAGTGTACACTTTCGCTGAAATGATCTTGACGAAACTTGTAATTTCGGAACATTAAAATTAGGAATTTTAAACCGTTGGAGCATTCAAAGTTCGGCACTTCAACCCGGCCCCATCGAAAGTCAACACAGTTGGCTGTCAATGCTTTAGAATGTATAACATTGTCAAGACAAATTTCAAAATTGGGGTAAAATCACTTCTTGATGAAAAAAAAAATCTCGAAATAATTCGCTCGAAATAATTCGTCGAATTATTGAAAATGTTGAAACTTTTAAAACTTCCCTAGCCGAATTATTTTGACGGTGTTCAGATTGTCGGAGTTTTGATCTTTCGTGTAAAATTCTTTCGGAATGTTCATCTTTCAGGGTAGTAGTATTCTTTCGGAGTTTTGCGCGTTCTGAACATTCAAAGTTCGGAGTTTCAACCCGGCCCCATCTTGAGTTTCGAAACATTAAAATTAGGAATTTCAATCCGTCGGAGCATTCAACGTTCGGGAATTCAACCCGGCCCCGATTTTTTCCAAGAGTGATAAAAATCGAAATTCGACCCTTGAGGGGACGAAACAGGGGTTTTAATGTTTGGATTTGTTTGGGTTTGCATTGATATATTTTTTTTATGCTCACATATGTGTGGCATACACAGTTAAAGAGTTAAAAGTACTACTTGACTGTCACACGCACCGAACAGCGAGGAAAACATGGTATAGTGTCACATAGAAAATAAATTTGATAAGTTTCAAGTAAATCTGGTCAAAAAGAGGTTTTTCATACAAACCTTAACACTCCCGTTTAACCCCCTTAAAGGTCACATTTTGGAAATTGCTGAAATATATGGTTAATTATTTGTACGGGCGTGTATTTATACCAAGTTTCAAGCAAATCTGACGAAAAACTATGTTGTCTCATATAAACTTTAAACCCTCCGTTTCACCCCCTTCAGAGTCGAATTTCGCTTTTTACCACTCCTGAAAAAAAGTATAATTTTAGGTCAAATATGAAGATTGCTCGGTCGGAATTAGGGCTCACATATATCGTAATACTGCCGGAACTTGATTTTTTGTTTGAATCGAATAATACTTGTATTGAGAGAAAATTAATATGAATTTATATTTGGTTTTTTTTCTTCCTTTCCTCAAGCCCCAGTTTATCAAATA